>BQNB010007578.1:2500-91442 GCA_026074375.1 Tanacetum coccineum | reverse complement strand
GAATTCTTTTGGTTAAGTTACTTTCCATAGTACTTAGTCTTAATGAGGTCCATGTTGTACAAGCTCAAGTTGGTCATTTGTGTGCTCATTGTCCCCTTGGGTCAATGTTTCCATCCTAAAATCAAGGGGGATGAACTAGTTGGTGACTTGATCTTTTATAGAAATATCTAGTATAACTTGAATTTATAAGTTGTAGGTTAAATGTATAAAGGTATAACTTGTAATTTGTATGTCTTGGTTTAATTCCTATGCATAGAATTCGGCCTATATGGTAAAAGTGGTGAAGTTTTATAAAACTTTGAGCATTGGGTATAATAATGGGTATTTGTTGAAGCATAAGTAAGTTTTGGTAGTTTCGGGAATGCCTAAATATATTTTATCACGAAACATAAACACTTTACGTAACCAATAAAAATAAAATGTGCAAAGTTAATAATTATCCTCTAAATAATTATCAAACACTTGCTTGACGTAAACATTTAATTGTTTGATGCCCGTTTACGTTGAATGATAATTTTTAGCTTACGCGATTTAACTTAACGATTAAAATTAAAAGCAAACGCGTACAAGACTAAAAATAAATAGTGAAATATATGACTTCGTACAATGACCTAAAACACGGATTGTTACATTTGTGTTGAAGTGTTGTTGTAAGTGATTAGGTTCTTGTTATTTCACAGAATTTTACAAATCTTAATTAAACCAAGAAAAATAAGTGAGTATTTCACGGGATTTTACTAATGCAAAACAAACCATTGAAAATAACCTATTTCTTTAAAAAAATACTTATTTTGCAGAATAAATCCTTGTCTTATTTCGCAGATTGAAGCAGATACTTATTTCGCAGAATGAAGCTGAATGCTTATTTTGCAGAATAAGAAGTATTGCTTATGTCGCAGAACGAATAACCTGTGTTATATTTCGCAGAATAAGAAAGGATACTTATTTCGCAGAATGAAAATTTGTAGACATATTTTGAACAATAAACGTATTTCGCATAAACACTTGGAAACCTATTTCGCACAATAAACTTATTTCATAGAAACACCTGTAAACCTATTCCCCACAATAAGCTTATTTTGCATAATCACCTGTAAGTGTATTTTGCAGGATTCAAACTCCTTACTTATTTTGCAGAACCTGACCATGAAATAAACCACTAAAAATCAACTTAAAAACACACTTTTGAATGTTTTTTCTTAAAACCTTCTACAAAACTAACTATATATAGGTTAGATGTAACATCAAAACACAAACTTTAAGGTTTTTAACAACAAAATCTTAAAGTTTTAAAATTTCGAGTATCACACCTAAATAACTATAAAAAATGATTGTTTTGAAGATAAAAACGCAGACAAACATACTAAATCACCCCATGGCGACTGATACAAATTGTAGGATATCAAATCACACAATCTAACAAGATGAGAATAAGAAGATCTAGAGAGAGAAAGAGAGAGGTTGGCACACTTAGAGAGAGAAAGAAATGTGTATTATGATGAATATCCAAATGAACCAACACGCACTCCATTAAAGGAGAGGGTATTTATACACTAGTTTGGGGCGTGGTCAACATAAGGTCTCCTTATGTTGACCTGGTTAGCTTACTTTTACACACTGATTGACTATGAGCTGCGAATTACAATTTTAGAAGTGACCGAGTCTTTTATCGATTTCTAACAAATTTAATAAAATATGAGTTAGAGTTTATATAACAAATATGGGGGGTTGGGTAATTATGATTCTAAAATAAGTGTTGAGGTGTTTGTGGTAATGGGTCAAGATCAAATAATGATTTAGGTTTCATGAGACCAAATTAGGGATTTCTTCATATGATCATATGATGATTTAGGATGAAAATTTGGTATGTTTATGGGTTGTGTAAACCCTTGTTATCGATATTACATTTATGTGATGATGGGTATTGATGATTCTTGGATAAGATTCAAGTGGTGATGTTATTGGTAAACTTAGCTTAGAGCTAAGGTGAGTAAAATGGTGATACTATGACATTGTATCTAGTTTATCTTATTAAGTGTTATGCGTTATGGGTTATGCGTTTTGTGGTATGCATTATGCGTTATGCGTTATGCGTTATGCGTTATGCCTTATTCCTTATGCGTTATGCGTTATGCGTTGTGTGTTATGTGTCATGCGTGTCGTTATGTGTAGGTAATATTTATTATCAAGTTTTACTATTTATATTTTGTCCATTTTACCTAAAACAATAGTAACGGGCAGTGTACCAGATCAGTTGTAACTTTGTTAGTAAGTAGGGTGTCGATCACTAAGAGCGAGTGTTAATACTTAAGTCTATCAGTATTTTAGTTATCTAAGTTAGTTCTATTTATTCTATGTTATACCTAAGTTAAACCTAAACTAATGCAAAAGGGGGTTTTCAGCCTGAGAGACTGGTACGTGTTTTGGTTTACTTGGCCTAAGTGAGGGGCAGTTAACATACACAAGCTGATTAACAGAAGATAGAGAAGCGGTCGGGCCTAATGTAAGGAAATCGTATTAACCACATTTAATCTAATCTAACGCAGGTTTTAGTAATGATTGTCCTATCTTGTTGTTGATATATCATTCTTAGATTCAGGCGGTACTTCTTTCTAAAATCTAGATCTGGCAATTTTGTTTTAATTAACCACGTTCGCATAAAGTACTCATGGTTGATTATAATCTATCTAGGAGACAACATTGGTAAATATTAACACCTAGCTTATCGAGACTTTACCCACTTATGTTTAATCGTAATATATATGCTGGTAGTCTACTGCTTGTAGAGATCCAAGCAAGGAACTAGAATGCATTTGTAAATCCTAAGTCACCACTTAGCTCTACCATCCTTTATGTTATGGGGAAACACTAGAGACGCGATTTATAGTCCTATAATTCTAGAGTCACATATAAACTATATGTAGTTCTATCCCAGACTCTAGTGTACTTAGTCCGTACAATTAGATCTAGTTGAATGATAGATTAAACACATAATCAAAAATAAACAAGTATAAATAGATAAACATAATCAACACACAACGAATAAGATGCAATCAAAATAAACATAAACCAAACGTTAAATCTACATAAACATGGCTAATACCTAAAGGTATTAGCCTAATGTCATTGTAACCAATACAAATGTCATAGATGAAAGATTAAGGTAAACTAAATAATAATTAAACCAAACAATACCAAAAATTGAATGCCTATTTATAGTATTAGAAATTACAAGCGTTTCTTATGGATTGAAGCACGTTGCAGGACCTTCTTGGCTTCTCTTCTCTTCTGAAAATCGAACTTGGTGGTTAAAAGTTGTTCCCTCACTTCTGGCTTTTTTTGTGGCTGTCCTAAAATTTGTATTCAGGGTTTGTATTTATAGAGTCTGGAATTCGGTCGATACGCCGTATTGAAGAGGCTCAATATGGTGTATTAAGGTTTCTCGGCGTGAGGACCACAATTATTATATTCTAGAATATTCCATGACTCGCAATCCAATACGGTGTATGGCTTCATCTGGATACGGCATATAGATCTCTTCTTTGTGGTTGCTGAGTGAATTGTCAGGCACATATACGCCATATCTTCCTTGATTGATACAGCGTATATGTTGTTAGAACAGTGCTCTTCATGATTTCTTTGTTTAAGCTCCAAAATGTGTGCCTTTTGATCAATTTTCACTCTTTGCTCGATAATGACTGCAAATAACAAATATAAGCAATTAAGTACCAATTCAAGCAATTTAGTTGAGATAAATGATGCTATAAAATAGACGTTATTTGATGTCATCATATGCGTGATGCGTTATGCGTTATACGTTAGGCATTAGGCATTACGCGTTATGTGTTAGTGTTATTTTTAAGAAGATGTAAGGTCTTGGTAGTTTTGGTTTAAGGTGCTTGGAGTATGGTTAGATTAAGGGCTAGTTGGGCATAACTAGCCAAGATTATGGTTAGACAAGTTATGGACTCGTTAAGGTATGTAATGTGATGTATGTTATTGTATAATTGATATTTGGATTGAGTGTCTTTGTTCAGGTAATTATGATGTATAATATTTGTGGACTTACGACAAATGAGTATGATGTGTTAATACAAATAATGTCTAAAAACGTTATTTATATTTACGGTTTCTTAGCATTTTGACAATAACAAAATGTAAAAACGTCTTACGTAAAACTTTACGCAAACAAGTTATTAGTCATAAAATTTCATCTCGACACAACATCACTTAAGGTATGAATAATGATTATTAAACTAGTTTAAGTAATGATCAAAGAAATATTTTTCATACGCTTTACAATTTTGCACATTATTTTTAAAGTGAACTAGGCATTTTTACAAAAGAATTATACAATTCATTTTTGTATAAATGAAAAATGTTTTACTAAATTCAAGATTTGAATTTAGCTTCTAGTAAGATTTTCAAATCACCACTAAAGACAAAAGAACCAGCTGTCCAGGTACAAATGATTCCCTTAAATAGGGGATGGTTACCTTCCCTTTAAGGGAACCGTGGAACCGTCTTGGCGTAGATTTGAGTTCTCATGCCTATAAATAAAAGCTCATTTCTCACACTTGAAACCATTCTTTCTTGCTAAATGATGCAGTTGTCGTAAGGGACTTCTACAAGAAGTTTTACAACTCCCTAAGTAGAGTACCTAACCGTTATAGTAGTAGTATTGACAAGACTCGGAGGTTGTTATCGTTATCTAGGGGAATAGGTTGGGAAAGCCTGATCACGGTCTACCAGAATTCTAGGGGTTGAGAGAAGATTATTTTTGTGTTTTTATATTTTATAGAAAGTAGGTAAATCATATGTTTGAGAGGTTTGGTTGGTTGTAGCTATTAAACTAAATAATAAACTACGCTAATGGTGATAAAAATATAATAAAAAGCTTGTATTCATTTAATCATGTATTACTCCCAAGATTGCTTCTCCTAGAGTTGTTGCTTTGTTACAATTGTGATGATCTATGTAACTATTTCCTAATTCATGAACAGATTACACGAACCTGCCGTCTACTTAATATTCTGTTGAGGCAACACACAAGTAAGGTAGTATGAAGACTATTATAAGGCCCCTAAGAGTATATTAAATTCATTTGAAATATATTAAAAGTGGATCAACCATATAAGGGGCAAGGTAGTATGAAGACTGCTACCCGATGGTATCCTTTCTACATAATCATATTTCCCTAGACATATCAATAGCGATACAAACAAAAGTTGTTTTTCTAAAGCCTAACATGCATATTCATCACAAGAAGCAACACCACTAAGATCTACATTCTAGGTTTCATACAATCATAAATGAACAGAATGGGGAGTTTAGCCAAGCATGTTAAAGATAAAGCAAGAACATCGAATAATCAAACAACAAGACATATTGAATGATTAAGATAATCTTACTTGATTAAAACATGAATTAAATGAGTTACAATAGGGTTTTGAAGCCCTAAAATCGTCATATAAGCTGCCAAACGAACTAGGGTTCGTCTCCCTTTTTTACTCTAAAGTTACACACCTAAAACCCTAATTTTGGGTTTGTATATATAGAAAAATTGCTGCGACGGCGTCACATTTTAATCGTGACGCCGTCATAAAGTAGAATATTCTAGATCTTGGGTTGGGTCGTGCGAGCTGACGCCGTCATGATTTCTTATGACACCATCGTGCGGTGAATTGTGACGGCATCACGTGTATCTTGTGACGCCGTCTCCAGCTGCTGAGAACATAATCTTAAGAGATGTTGGTGTAGGTCTGTAGTCTTGTCTGTTTCTTCTCCAAATGAGCTCAAGTTACGTGTATTTCCTCTAAATGCCTTCCAAATGCTAAATACCTGAAAATGAACGATTAAGTACCTATTTTGGGCATAAATGCATGATTTAAGGGGTTAAATGACCCTAAAAAGTGTATAAAATAACACCTCATCAAATACCCCTACACTTAGGATTTGCTTGTCCTCAAAAAAATGGGCTTTTCTACCTAGACAATAGCAGTATTAGGGTCATTTAACCTACTCTTTAAAATATTTTACAACACAACCTTCTAGACCTCGTAATTAAAAGCACGGAAAGCATATACTAGCACCTCATATAAATGTTTGGGATTCTCTCTTTCTCTCTGTTGTATAATGAATTATAACATAATAGGGAAATGGAAAATCAACACTTATTACCTGTAATAGCATATAAATTACCATAGGCTTGGTAAAGGATCAAACCTCTAACGCTAGGTGCAAGCATTATTCATTACTATCTAAGAGGTCTTTTTAAAATGTTGTGGGGTGTAGGTGTAAGATAAGATATAATGGAAACGGAAATGGATGGGATATATTTGGGTGGCTTTCGGTGAATTTGGAGTGGAAGGGTTAGCTAATTATTTACACGAATACACGTTGGTTTGGTTGCTAAGCCAAGACTCGGACGAATATATACAAACTCTACACAGCTCTACATCAATCTCTTTCTTTTTCTTTTCTGTTTTTTTAAGAATAACATAATACATCACAAATAAACTATTCTATGACCCAATTTGAGGTGGATCAAAATAACATAGAGATCATCTAACAAACGTATGGGGTATTAACTTAACTTTTCTTCCCCATTCTTCTGTGAGATAAATACTACCATGAATCCCAATCGTCCCAAAATAGTATTTACAAGGATAAGGACTTAGCAACCGTATACTTAATAATTAACTTGGGTTAAAACAATAATGTACTAAAAGTGAGTACATACAAGGCAGGCTAAGGAGATTAGGATGTAACGATTAGTTTAAAGGTGACAATGCTCTTTATTAATAGTCCGATTTAACCAGAAAATTACTAGAACAGTGAAAAAGGATAGGCTCGGAGGGTTGTACTAGGGGTATCCTGCACTAAGAATGAATGCATGGCAAGGGTGTGGGATAGTTATATGATCGATGTGACCATCATAGCAATTACAGGTTTAAAACATGGGTTAATCCTAGTGCCTCTTATCAAGAAAATCCTAATACTTACTATGCGGTCTCAGAATGCATCGCAAAAATAATTTCTAAAATTTAATATGCTATCGGTACACTCATATAGTTTAATACTAATCTCAATGCTCCCGAAAAGGCAACAAAACTACATATACACATCCGTAACGATGGAATAGATACACATGATTGCTCAATGCTTAACTCGAGAAAGCTAAAGGTATAAACTATCTTGGGTATCAATAATAGATACCCGAATTCCTATAGATCTAAAGGCGAACCTCACATTTTAGGGTGAAATTCTGAGGGTTTTTGTGCTAGTCATACACATTTCTATCCATGAGACGCTATTAATACTCGATTTTCATTGGTATATGTCATAAAAAAAATTAAATTTGGGTCAAAATTACCTTTTTATGTTATGTTTTGATATATTACCCATCATTTTAAGTACAAAGCAAATGGAAAATGAAAGAATAGTTTCTAAGGCTTATTTTCCCCCATACACTTAAGTTGAATATTGTCCCCAATGTTCTATAGAAGTACCCGTAAAAACGTATAAAAGGAAAAGAAAACAAGTAAAAAAAACTAGTACTCCCTGGTTTGCTCAATAATGGAGAAGAAACATGCGATAACTGGTTTTTTATTCGTGCTTCTAAGAATCATCCTATGTAACTTACATAATTAATCTTACAAGCTTTTTTCATCAAATATAACCTGTATCAATGACAAAGACAACTACAACAAGCATAAAATGTGCGTTATAATATTATCAATGTGAAAATTAGGTGTTGGACTATCATAAAGTAGTAAAGATAGGATGAGAGAATTGTTAAACTTAGGGTTTTGCAGGTTTATAAAAGAATTATAACTTTCTTAAGTGTTGTACAAGTTTTATTTTCAAAAATACTTAAAAATTTTGAGTTTTCCTGTAAATGGGAGTTTGACGCCGTCAGGAATATCCTGACCCCGTCACAAGTGTCGTGGTGACGGCGTCGCGTGTAAATCGTGACGCCGTCTCCACACTCTGTGAAAACTCATTTTTCATTTTTGATGAAAAATTTCATGCACTCATTCTTATATGTTATTTTCCTGTACAAAATGTTACATAAAAACCTGAGAATTAACAATTCAATCATATGACTCGAAACTGACACGAATTAATCTAAACAATTTATTTCAAATGTTTAAATTTGGTTCTAAAAACGCCGAATAAATTCCCTACAATTATTTTGTTGCAACTTCTTTGATTGCCAAAATTAAGACGAAGTTACAAACAAACAAAGCATGATTACAAACTAATTCAAACATAATAAAACAAATGATAAAGAATTAAAACACACTAGACACTCCTAATATGCGGGAAAAGTAAATATTGGGTTGCCTCCCAAAAAGCGCTTTTCTTTATTTACGAGTCTTGTAGCTAGACTCGAAGTCACACGTCCCGTATGTGATCATCGCCTTATCAATCCTTTCAATACTTTTCGGGCCCAAGCTCTAAGCATTCCTTATAAAATCCTAATATTTTGCTCATTACATACTTCACTCCTCTTCTCTTGTCTTCTTCTTTCCTAAGGTAGACTAATTTCGTGTACTCTTTTTCTAAGTCTGACAGCGAGTTATATTGTTCTATCATATGGGGCATCTTATAAGCAACTTCATCGGTCCCGTTAGTAAATCTTACAACACCTTCGGGTGAGTCGTGAGTCATGTTGGATATTTCCACAAAAGGCTTCCCTAGTACTACTTGTTACAACCTAGGGTCTATAATTGAACTAGTATCCTCAAAAATTATGAAGTCTATGATATAGGTGAAGTTTCCTACGAAGACATGCATTCCCTTGATCATTCTTGTGAAATTGCTAACTCCTTTATTCGAGTTTTCCCTAGGGTCAAGTTTTCTCCTCATTATCCAATTATACATCATCCGGGTCATGATGTTTAGAGGGAGTTAGGGTCAATGTAGGCTTTTTCCACATGCACATACCCAATGTTGCATGGTATCTTAAGGTTTGATAGGCACCCTTCCGTGATGATGGGGTTCCTTAGAAATATTGAAGGGATTGGGCTACACATGAGGTACTTGTGATATGCGCGTTCACTCCTAGTTGGGAATATGTCAAAGTATTATGCTCTTACCCCTTTAGTTTATTGGTACCCCTTCCTTCTTCTGGTTCTCATCGATAGTGTAATTTTCTTTTCTTTCTTCATCCTCTTCCTCCTCTTCGAGTATTTCTTCAACTTGCCAATCAGTTTCTACTTCTTCTTCCATTACCTCTTTTACTTCACCCTTCGCTTCTTTCGTTATGTTGTGGCCATTTTCGGGTGTAATGTTTGTCGTGGTTTCTCCTTCTTCAGCTTCACTTTCCTTACTGAGGATGACGATTGAATAAAATGAACGCGTTTTGGGGCTGATAGGTTCTTGTTTAGTTCATTTATGGATGCGGGGGAGAGGTACTTTCGGGAAAATAGCTTTGATGGGCTTTTGATTCCCTTTCTTCTGAGCTCCTCCCTCTTGATATGGCTGATTGAAGCAGTATTTTCGAAAGCCATGGAGTCTCTTGTAGATTCGAGGATAGGTGCATCATTAAGCTTTTCAGAAACAGTTTTCCACATAAGATTAATCTTTCCAATTATGTCGTCTTGCTATTGTTTAAGTTAGGTTCTTAGGTGAGATAATCTCTTCTCTTTGTGAGAGTCGAAATCATCTAATGCCTTTTTAAGCTTCATTTGGTAATTAGACGAATGAGTAGAGATCGAGCCTTTCCGTGGGCTCGTGAATGTTTGAGTTTTCCCAATTAAAGTTTGGTTTGTCCTTCTAGGTGTTGGTGGCTTCATTGAAACTCCTTGGTCCTTGGTTAGTGGTGAGTTTCCTATTTCCCATATTGTGGTTACGCGAGGATGCATATTCGGCAAAGGCTTGTTTGGGATCTTTCATGCAATACTAAGTGTTGTGAGGACCACTACAGATCTCAAATGAGGTAGTGACTTTGTTCACTTGTGTAGGTTGTGTCAGAGCAAGATGAGCTTCCATCAAGGGTTGGACTAGATTTTCGAGCTCGATGAGGCGGCGGTCGGATATACTCGGGACATCTTGAGGCAAAGTAATTGCCTTGATCGGCTTAGCGAAATCCCTTGGTTTGTTCTAACTTTTGTTGTCATAGAGGGCGAGATCTTCTAATAATGCCTAGTATTCTTCGGCGTTTAGGTCACGAAGCTTACCACCGGCCGATTGGTCAATGGTTCATCTTGTGACAGGATTGACATGGTCATAAAAAATTTAGACTTGGAGCCAAAGGACGATGCCATGATGAGGGACTTTTTGTAATATGTCCTTAAAACGAGTCTATGCTTCAGATAGAGATTCTCCATGATGTTGTTGGAACATCAGGATATCATTGCGGAGTTTTGCGATCCTTCCCGATGGAAAGAATTGATCAAGGAAACAAGTATTAAGATCCTCCCATGTGGTGATGGATCATGCCAGAAGACGTTCAAGCTAATTGCTTGCTTGATCGCGAAGGGAAAATTGAAATAAACGCAGGTGCGTTCTTTCCCTATTTTCACCGTCAAGGTCAAGTGAGTCCACTAGTTTTAAGAAATTTTTGGTTTGGATCCTCGGATCGAAGTCCGTGGAATGAGCATCCGATTTGCACCAACCGAATGATGTCAGATCGAAGAGGTACCACGTTGTTCCCTACAGGGAGCTCAATGGTATTCCTGTAGCCCTCGTGGCTAGGTTTGGAGTAGTCTCCAAGAGTACGGATAGGATTCTCGTCTCCTATGGTGGTTGACGAGAATAGATTACGGAACAATTAACACAAAGAAAAGATAGACTACGAGAAAGCTAATATGCGGAAATTAAATTCTTACTTGAAAGGATTCAAGCAAGTAGAACTAAGCTAAACTATGATCAAAACCTAACTATTCCCTATGCAGCGGCACTAAAAACTTGTTGCAGTTGTCGTAAGGGACTTCTACAAGAAGTTTTATAACTCCCTAGGCAGAGTACCTAACCTTTGTAGTAGTAATAGTATATGCAAGACTCGGGGTTGTTATCGTTTTCTAGGGGAATAGGTTGGGAAGGCCTGATCACGGTCTAACAAAATCTAGGGGTTGAGAGAAGATTATTTTTGTGTTTATATATTTTATAGAAAGCAGGTAAATCATATGTTTGAGAGGTTTGGTTGGTTTTAGCTATTAAACTAAATAATAAACTACGCTAATGGTGATAACAATATAATAAAAATATTGTATTCATTTAAGCATGTATTACTCCCTAGATTGCTTCTCCTAGAGTTGTTGCTTTGTCACACTTGTGATGATCTATGTAACTATTTCCTATATCATGAACAAATTACACAAACCTGCCGTCTACTTAATATTTCGTTGAGGCAACGCACAAGTAAGGTTAGTTGAGACTATTAAAGGGCCACCAAGAGTACTATTAAATTGCATTTGAAATTATATTTAAAGGTGGAAACAACCATATTAAGGGGGGAAAAAGGGTAGGTATGAAGACTGGTTAAACATGGTATCTCTTTCTATAAAAATTGTTTCCCCTAGACACTTATCAATAGGGATACAGGACAATAAGATGGTTTTTCTAAAGGGCCTAACATTTTTGCATTATTCATCAAAAAGAAACAAGAAGCAACACCACTAAGATCTACATTCTAGGTTTCATACAATCATAAATGAACACAATGGAAAGTTTAGCCAAGCATGTTAAAGATAAAGCAAGAACAGCAAATAATCAAACAACAAGACATATTGAATGATTAAGATAATCTTACTTGATTAAAACATGAATTGAATGAGTGACAATAGGGTTTTAAAGCCCTAAAATCGTCCTAATAAGCTGCCAAAAGAACTAGGGTTCGTCTCCCTTTTTTACTCTAAAGTTACACACCTAAAACCCTAATTTTGGGTTTGTATATATAGAAAAATCGTTACGACGGCTTCACATTTTAATCGTGACGCCGTCGTGAAGTAGAATATTCTAGATCTTGGGCTGGGTCGTGCGAGATGACGTCTTCATGATTTCTTGTGACACCGTCGTGGGGTGAATTGTGACGGCGTCACGTCTATCTTGTGACGTCGTCTCTAGTCGTTGAGAACATAATCTTGAGAGATGTTGGTGTAGGTCCGTAGTCTTATCCGTTTTTTCTTCAAATGAGCCCAAGTCACGTGTATTTCCTCCAAATGCCTTCCAAATGCTAAATACCTGAAAAAGAACGATTAAGTACCTATTTTGGGCATAAATGCACGATTTAAGGGGTTAAATGACCCGGAAAAGTATATAAAATGACACCTCATCACTAAACTTTTTGTCCATTTTTAGTATCATTAAACCATTTCTCTTTGATCATTACAGTTGTTTAATCTCATTTAAAGTGATCCAAACTTCATCCACTTTGAGTGCAAGTCAAGAACACAAGTTTTCATGAAGATACGAAGTGTTATAATCGAGTCTTAGTTGTTGAAACATTTGTTACAACCTTTGTGTATATTATTATACATCAAGTTCATAACCACGATACTTATACTCTAGTTAGATCTGGTAAGTAATTAGGTCCTGAAAATACGTGTGTGATCTGGTTTGGATTTTAGTCCTGAAAATACGTGTGTGAAAGGTTTAGGTCTATCCTAAGAAGAACTCGATATTTAGCTTAGTGACGAAAAATATAGTAAGCTGTGTTGTACGGTTTTCTCCGCCTAAAGAGAGCTTCTTGATATAGTGCAATGAACTCATGAGTCGGATACTCAGAGAGTGGAGTAGGGAGTAGGGGAATTTCGTTACCGAACCACTATAAATCATTGTGTTTTGGTTTGATCTTTTCATCTCTTACTTATTCATTATTGTCTTATATATTGTTTATTGTGTTGCATATATATATATATATATATATATATATAAACTAGTGGCTAAGCCCGCCCAATGGGCGGGCATGACTTGTAATTATTGTTTACATTTTTTGTTTTGTTAAATATGATTTTTTTAAATTGTATATTATACAAAGATTGTTTTAAGCACAGTAGCAATGTTTGTCAATTTGTTTCCGCGACATGGTGTTTGTAATTACTCTCGGTACACGTAATCACCACCAGCATATGCAACTTAACCTCCTCATCATTTATCAGCCTACAAAAAACAAAAAAATCACCTAACTTATTTAAACATAATAAAACTCAATCTCATAAATACTTGTTAAGCCGTAACGATACACCATCTGATTTAGTTGTTCTTAGGATTTACGGCTTGCTTGGATATTAGGTGTTCTATTGATTGTTTTCGAGTCTTGACCTGATGCGTTAGTTTAGGTAACAAAAATCTTTTTTACCTTTTCAGTAATATAAGATGCTAATATATTTTGTACTTGAACCTTTTTCTTAATAATTTTCAAATGTTTATTTGATACATAGAGGCATGCAGTAAAGCCTTAAATAAGAACAGTATGAGACGTACCCTCAACAACATTTGCAGTCATAAACTGCCCGGTCATTGAGTTATCCTCCAAAACATCTTCCACAACATCTCCTATTCATCTGATATTCCATATGGCTATTTTTAGATCCATATAATATTACATGGTTGATGTTATTTAAAATGTTAAACCTTCAAAATGAAAACACATTCTTATAATGAAGTTCACTAAACAGTTGATGTTTCTCATGTTACACACAGGAAATGCAGACAATGTTATTGAAGAAACAAAGAGAGCATCTTATAGAACCAAATGATTGCATGTATACATTCTTTCCTTAAGCTATTTATCAAGAGTTGATAACATCACTTCCTCCACAGCCAATTAGAGAGGCGACAAAGGCTTCCAACCTTCGAAGAATTCTACCTGGAGTCCAAGGGAGATCACACTTTACTTACTTTTTGTATTTACTCGTTCAAAAACGAATACTGTAAAAATTATGATTTTTCAATCTATGATTTCTTCTATTTCTTGCTGTGTTTCCGTTACCATGAGCGGCTAAGGACTTATAGTGTTGGCCTAGTTATGTAATTATTGTTGTTATGATGTTTGTTTCTTGTTAAATTATGGTTTCATTAGATATTCCTGGACTATCGTGTAACCCTGGAACTATCGTGTAGACCCTGGGTTTTGGTGTATGGGTTGGTTTTGGACCTAACTTGCCTCATAATTAATTGACGTGTCTCAATATGGGATTCCAATGGGTACTAGGGGGAGGATTCACTAAATTCCTGTTTTCCATGGTGTAGGAAAACTTGTACCGGTTACCGCATTATCCACTCCAATACTTTATAAAAAGCCACTTGGAAAGGAAAGGGAAAACTTACTTTAGAGGGGGTTTAATAGTCTTAAAGGTTATTAGTTATGTTTTGGTATTTAGTTTGGGGTTAATCCATATGCAACTTGGGGATACGCCTTAACCTCCTTAGATGATTTTAGGGGATAATTTAGAATCGCAGGAAGTATAATAAGTTGACTGTTATGCTCATACAAGTCTATCGACCTTGAAAAAAACACTAAAGGGATACACAGTTTTAACATTGCCACTGGAATGCATGTTCTATATACATTAGTAATGAAAGTTAATTATGGTTGCACGGTTTTTCTTCTCTTGAATCTCCTATCTCTTTAATTTTCAGTTATTAAATTTTTTATTGTTATTATTTATATCTTTCAAATTTCAAATCATAAAAAACTTTCAGTAACGTGCATTTCCAAATTTAAAAAAAAAAAACTATTACAACCTTTAGCTCTTGGAAGAACCTCGGATTTACCATTTTATACTACCCACGATCGAGTTCTCTGCCCGTTAGTGCGTGGTTAGGTAGATCGAGTTTTATAAATTTAAAACTTGATAAAATATATTTCAAAAGAAAATACGCATCAAGTTTTTGGCGCCGTTTCCAGGGAGCTAATACTTTTAGTTTTAAAAGTTTCTTCAAATGAGAACAAGAAGAAGCAGAGCAGGGATGTTACTCCGTTTGCTAATCCGGAAAGACAATTTCGAGCAAGAAGAGAGGTTTCGCTCGTACCCATTCATAACATCTATACTTTCTACGAATCTGAGTCATCCGAGTCAGATACAGAAAATGTAGATAATGAAACCCTCACATTAGAACAATACCTAGCTCTCAACCTAAACAACACTAGAAAAAGATTCGCTTGTCCCGATAACTCAACATTTGAAGTTAAAGGACAACTTCTAAGGGAAGTACGTAATATTTCCTTCTCAGGTGGTCCAACCGATAGTGTTGTCGAACACATTAGTAATGTACTTGAAATCGCTAGCATATTCAACGCTCAAGAGTCTACCCTTATACAAGTATTCCCTTTGACTCTGGAAGGAATCGCTAAGATATGGTTTGAAAGAACATCGACCGAATGTACAAAAAGTTGGAGTGATCTGAAACAAAACTTCATTTGAAGATTTTGCCCTCCTGTGATGATATTTAAATAATTGAGTGAAATCTGAAATTTTAAGCAAGAAGATGGAGAATCCCTTTTCAATACTTGGGAAAGATATAACGACCTAATTTTCAAGTGTCCCTTTCACGATCTCAACGATCACCAAAAGGAAAACACCTTCTACAATGGATTAAATAGCCAAACTCGACGAACTATTGACTCAAACGGTCTTATTCATGGGTTGATGGCTCCTGATGCATTGAAATCAATCCAAAAATTGGCTAAACATTCGCATAAATGGCATTGCGAAGAAAATCACGTGACTACTCCTGACCCATTTTGTATTATCACCGAAAAGTTGAAACTATTAAATTGTCACACCGCGCCAAGGTGGAAATGCGAGGCATAAACAAGAATGGATATCATCACAACACATGGTGTCTATATAGAGAATAATAAAATGAAAACTAAAGTAAAGCAAAGACACAAAGTGTCATAACAATACCCAAAACCTAATGGTGTCTTTATTAATGAGAAAGAGGTCTCGTCAATAAATGACATGCAAAAACATAATCCAAACAATTCATGCAAACGCATTTATTCAAACAGAAAGCATGAATAACTCCAAGCATCCTACGGTCTCTTCTAGCCACTTCGCTCTATCTTAGCACCATTAAGCTCACCTGAAAATGATGCTTAAAAACGTCAACACAACGGTTGGTGAGAGTCATAGGTTTAAGACTCACATTATAAACCTTTCAAACCAATTACTGTGATTATCAAAACAATATAGGACAATTATGCAACATATGAACTTATGCTAACATGCAAACCAAATCACCATATCAAACCAACCATACATATACTGGGTAGGCGTACCCCTCCGATCCCACATACGTCACTTACGCACCTAAAAGTCTACCAGCTGAAGCTTATATTTAGGCCTGGACCCATACCAATTCACTGAGTTGATCAATCTCAAATTAACGATCCGTGAGATGATCAGCCCCACTATTAATGATCCTCAACACAACACAATATCATGCAACAACAAGCCATATGCAGTCACATAATGTCCACACGCAATCAAAACACATAATCACAGCAATTCAAAACATTTCCAAAACACTTAGCATCATTTCCATCCCAATTTAAAACATTAAAAAGAGGGACTATGAAACTCACCTGATGCTTAGCTTCCCAAAAGAATCCAACAAAAGCTTCACAAACACTTCACGGATAATCTAAACAATTAAGCACACAATAAGCTACCATCAATTAGGCATTCAACCCAATATGATGTAACCTCAACTATGATGGATATCTAAGCTATCTACCATAGTTCTATACTTGTTTTAAACCTTTTCCAACTCTTATATACACCATTTACACTTCAATACTACACTTTAAATTTTCTGGATTAGAGCAGAATTTTATACTCACTTACGCGTCCTAAACGTACCACTTAAACACTTCCACAATTCAAACCAAAATTCACCATGCTACATATATGTCTTATGAACCTCTCCTAGCTCTCCCAAAGTCATTACCCTTTTACAAATACCCTTTAGAAATTCATTAATCCAAAGTGTCCAGAATTCGGCCAGAATCTGACCCCCTAAAAGTATGACGTTAGATAACCCACTTAAACTTCATAACCTAGGGGTCACACACACAATATATAAACTAACTTCTACGTGATTTAGAGCCTTTAAATAGATGTCTAAGTATTTTTAGAAAAATCAAAACCAAAACTGAAATTCATCACAGTTTTACACACTAATTTTGTAAAGACATTTGAACCACTCCCGCCATAAAAACTCACGAGACCAACTTTTCTGGAAAGTAGACTCTCTGAGGTTATCTCCAGTATGTTGTAAATTGTTTATTTGATAATTTATGATTGAGTTATGACCGTTACAAAACTGCCTAATTTTCTGCAGTGAATTAAACAACTAATTCGGGCGATCTAGACCCTAACGCATGATTAAATCACGAAACCAATTGAACCAATGCCTTTAGAAATTCATTAAACTATAAACTCCAGAAAATTTAAAACCCTAATTTATTTTCATGATTAAACCTAATCCATCATGCTTAGATTACAAGAATTAAAATAAAAACTAGAATTAAACAAAGAATTAGAAAATACCTTAAACCCTAAAAAATTTCTTCTCTTTTTTTTTCTCTCTGGATCGGTCGAGCAATAGGGGAGGAGGGTTATGGGATTTATTTTGTATTTATAGGCCCCCAATTAATTATAGATAATATCTAATTAGAGTTTGTTTCCTTTTAAAACTCTTTTTTTTCTTTTCTTTCCCCTTATCCTCTTTAAATTCGTTTTTACTATTCATCTATAAAAAAATATTTTATTTATTTATTTATTAATTACTTAATTATTTGCTTTACCTTAAGTTTTTATAAAAACCTAAGCTTATTTGCACATACCTTTTTGCTTAAACGCAATTTACTAGACTTTTAAAAATAATTAACTTTCCAAAAATACTTTTCATTTCACAAATTCACTTTCTAAAAATAGAAAGTCTTCCAAAAACTCTCATATTTTAACAAACTCATTTCTTTCACAAATGACACACTTCCCATTTTAATCCATCACCTAGACATCCACATATTAACCAAAACAATTCTCTCAAAATACCCAATCAATTTCATTATCACTATAAGTGATTAAAATGAAATTTCTCCATCAAATAACTCATTTCTCTTAACTTAACCTCTAAAACCTAAACTTATCTTAAATTACTAACACAAAAATACGTATACGTATAATTACTTACACAATTAACGCGAAACCGCTTCAATCACCGAAATCATTTCCTTGTCACCAAAAGTGAACGAAATGAACTTCACAAAATTCAACACAAATCCAATCCCAATGAGACGATCACGCTCAATGGATTGATTATCCAATCTCACATATCCCACACAAACACATATAAACACGTATAAACACATAACCATACATTGCAACAGATACATTTAGGTCAACACTACGGTTTGACCAACCTGCTCAAGTCATGGTTGTCACAGTATCCCCACCTTGAGAAAATCTCATCCCGAGATTTAACTACTCGAGGCATTAGCACTATCGACAAACAACGGAGGACACTTAGACCTCATTTGATCCTTGCGTTCCTAAGTAAGCTCAGGACCACGCTTCGAATCCCAACGAACTTTCACTAATGCTATCATACTACGCTTTTACTCATGACCTCTCGGTCCACAACATCATCGGTTCCTTGACAAAACAAAGAGTCTTGTCAACCTTAACCTCGACTAACTTCCAAAATCCGAATCCAACTGCTAATGACTTTGCTTACCCCCACAAGGGTGCAATTAGCAACACAACAACCCCAAACGAAAAGAAGCATCCCACTACATGTACCTCGCTCGTCATCGAGAAAACTTATCAAAACCCTTAAGTTATTGTAACAACGTGTTTTATATCTTAACCTCGCAACTCATCAAACAAGAACTGTCTTGAAATTAAGATATAAGATGTTACAAAGCTCAACGTATCTAAAGAATCCACGCAAATTCAGGTTTACTCAAACTTTCAGCACCTCCCAATCCAATTTTCCGATACTCAGCTCATAAGACAGAAATTCTCAACCGAACTATAGGCCCAATCCATCCAAGGATCTCAAATGGTCCTACATAACTCGGTTCTAACTTGTCTTTCTTTCCAAACGTACTACACCTCTCCAAGGTGAGACCTTCAACCACCCATAACCTACCAGCATTAATTCAAAAGTTTCCCACTACTACCAAGCTAACACTTTCGACAATTTGGCTGCCTCAAGCCTTTCCTGTATTACCACTATCTTGTTGGTTGTTTCTTGTACCAAATTCGATCCATTCAACTCACTCTCTCCAGTTACGGCCCATAAAACGGTAACCTACATTCCTTTCCATACCATGCTTCAAATGAAGCACATCCATACTCGAATGATAATCCCCACCTTAGGGAAAAACTCATCTCACGAAAGTGAGTATTCCAATTACCTCTAAAATCTACCATACTTGTCCTAAGCATAGCTAGGAATGGGGTGACTTAGTCAGTCCATTGACTACACCCAAATCGCATCGTATCCACTACTCACACTTGGTAACTTGACAACAATATCCTTAGTTATCCTTTCCCACTTCTACTCGGGTAACTCAGGTTGTAGCAACAATCCTGAAGACCCTTGATACTCAACTTCCACTTCCGAATACGCTAAATACTTACTACCGCAACTAGCTATATCCTTCTTCATACTCAGCCATCGATTAGTTAACCTAAAACCACACAACATCGTATCCGCTCCAGGATGGATAGAATACTTTGTCGTATACGCCTCTTCAATAGCCAAGGTCCTTACATCTCTCCAAATGGAGGTCCGAACCTTGTCTAACCAATATGAACCACTCTCTATCTCTTTTCACACTCGTTGGTCCAAGCCACGCAACATCTTATGTTGACGCGTTCTTTGCTTTGGACATCTTATCTTATGCCACCAACATCCTTTTCTCAAACCTAGATCGGATCATCGTACATCTATCTCGAACTCATTCTTGGCTTCACTCCTTCTTCCTACTCCACGGTACAACATCTACATTTGCCTTTCCCAGATGGTACTTGGCCTCGAAATCAAACTCACTAAATAACATCCATCCATCATCTTTGCCTCATGTTCAATCCTTCCGATTGAAAGTGTGTTGGAGACATTCATGATCCGTATAGATTACTCTCCATGTCTCGTTCACTTAATGCCTCTAGCATTATAAGGCAAAACCTACCACGTTAGCCATGCAATCCTTCATAAGAACCTTCAGTTGTCGCGACGTACAAGCAATCACCTTCTCCCTTTTCCAAGCATGCTTCCCAATCCTTGCTTCGCGCGTCATAATATACTACGAAATCGTCTGCTCCTTCCGGCAATTCCAAGATCGGCTCATTACCCATTTGATTCCTTCCACATCTAGATAGCTTCCTCTTTGCTCCGCTTCCACGTTGTTGGAAAACTTCGCGTACATCTTCTCTTCCTTCACTGACTCCATGATCATCTTTACGTGCGTATCGTACTCCTCCTTAGACTTCGAGTCGGTTTAAAATATCATCTGTATACATTAACTAGCTTGTCTATATACGACCATGCACACCCGGCTCATTAACTCCATGAAAACCGTTGGTGTATTGGTTAACCCAAAAGGCATAGCCGTAAACTTCAACGTGTCCATTACGCATCCTAAAAACAGTCTTAGCTACGTCATCCCCGAGCACCCTCCATTGGTGACATCACATACGAATTTTCTATCTTACTCTTCTCGAGATAATCTATGCACGTTTCAAACTACCCACCTTACTTCCTACCAAGCAATACAGACGCTTCCCACAACCAGTTACCATTCGAACCAACCCTCACCTTGCAACTCCTGCAATCGTTCCACTCATTTTCCGACCTCTTGCCTTTTAAAGAATAAACGACCACGAGCCTTTGCAAATTGGCGTCGCTCCTTGTACTAATTCCATACGAAATCATATTCTACGATGAGGGGTAAAACCTACTAATTCCTTAGGAACACTTTAGAGGGCTCACATACTACAAAGGTATCACATAATCTCAACTCATCTCCTGTACTCCTACGAGACCTCGTATCCCTTTATAGTTCGTTTTCCCGTCCCCGAACATAAGACTCTCCAAAATTACCAAGGAAATTTTAACTACCTTCTTGTGGCATACCATCTCAACCTTATGTCTCAACAACCAATTCTCTCCTACGACTACATCACACTCATAACTAAGAGGTACTAAATCAAAAGTAAAACGAGAATTCTCTACATTCTAACTTTTTGGGGGGTGATCGCGAATAATACCATTCGCTTCGCTACTATCAACGCACCACCCTGAAGAAACGTCCTAACTCAACACAGCACCACGCCATGAGGAAATTTCAAACTTCACATGCACCAATTGGTATGGACCCAAAAATCACACGATTCCAAAAAGAAAAAATCAACCGAATGTAAACGTCGACAAGAAGAACGAACCTCCGACCTAACAAACACATCAACGATTTCTAGAAACACCCCCAACGAATAATACCACGTACTACGACCCATTAGTGAAAAGATTAAGAACCTTTGTACCAAACCTAATTTTTTTACCTAACAAAAAAACCAGGAAACTTTCCCTCAAACACCTTAATACCAATCAATTTAAAACATAGAATCTACTTAGTTTTAAAATGCAAATAATTTTAAGTGTAAAAATAAATTTAAATAAAATTTCATAAACTTATTTTAATTATGGTTTTCATAAAAGAAATCAAAAGATGATTTAAAAAAAATTGTTTTGCATTTTATTATATAATTTTTTTTAAAAGAAGTTTTTAACACCTAAACAATAATGGTATCAAATAAAAAATAGACGAGTAAATCAATATACTACAAAAACCATAAAAAAACACCCAAAACAACACCCCAACCAACCAAAAAAAAAAAAACCCAGACCAAAAACAAAAAACATACCAACCCCGAACAAACTTACTTCAAATGGAATTTAAATTATGACTCACAACAAAAAAACATCATGATAGCAAAATAGACTCCCAAAAATACCTTTAAGAATTCCCAATACTTGTATATTAAAATTACTTGAAAACCAAACACGAAAAGATACTCTTGCAAACAAACAAACCCAGAAGGACTCATCCATACCAACGGTCTTAGAACCAAACCAAAAAGTATCGTCACCTTTAGACAAAGGAAAACAATCAAAACGCCAAACGAAGAACATAGAACACCAGTTCTATGATAACATCCTAGAATATCAACAAGAGCGTTGGATATCTCAACGAACAACGAGCTAACAAACCAACTTAAGAATCGCGACGACAATACCAACAGGTATCCGATGTATCCGCAAACGATAGATGAAAGGGAACCTTACCATCTACGCAACCCAACCTAATATAAATCCGCCCAATCGGAGTAAGAGAGGAATCTCTAAAACCATACAAAAAACCATCCTCAACAGGATCTCACATCACATCTACACTACCATCTACACAACTATCCAGACTTACATCCTTACATAATACACACAAGCAAAGTCACAAGTCCACGTGTGTGTTGCCTTTATAATTATGTTCGCGACCATAATTATAATTGCACCTTTTTCACACGTGTACTTACTTCCAAGACCACACATCTCAATGATAACACACATCTACCACATAGCACTTAATAATAATCCAAATATAACTCAAACATGATAATCCATCTAACGAACCATAAAATCCCAATCGACCAAACAAAACAGAAGTCACATTGTAACCCAAAATATAAAAGCAATCATCGATTATAGCAACGCATCGAGGTAGAAAATGAAAGAAACTTATGTTGGGCCTTGCTTGGGTTTAACTTTTTCTCTCTCAAAAGTCACCCAACTCCGCGGGTCTAGTGAGGTAAACAATCTCCCAACGATATCGCCTAGGGGTAGGGGAAGACATGACGAAAACAATAACAAAGGGGTATATACTATTAGATCCCCATAATGAAAAAGTATATATTTCATATTATATAGTAGTAATTCAAAATAGAAAGAATTTCAAAGCTTTTAGGTAGCGGGAACATACGGTATATACGTACACAAACACTTATGCCCTAAAATGCAACTATATGAGGGACCCTTAAGCTATAGTCTAGGCTCAACCACCTAGTTCTCTATAACCAAAGGCTCTGATACCAATCTGTCACACCCCGCCAAGGCGGAAACGCGAGGCGTAAACAAGAATGGATATCATCATAACACATGGTGTCTATATAGAGAATACTAAAATAAAAACTAAAGTAAAGCAAAGACACAAAGTGTCATAACAATACCCAAAACCTAATGGTGTCTTTATTAATGAGAAAGAGGTCTCGTCAATAAATGACATGCAAAAACATAATCCAAACAATTCATGCAAACGCATTTATTCAAACAGAAAGCATAAATAACTCCAAGCATCCTACGGTCTCTTCTAGCCACTTTGCTATATCTTAGCACCATTAAGCTCATCTGAAAATGATGCTTAAAAACGTCAACACAACGGTTGGTGAGAGTCATAGGTTTAAGACTCACATTATAAACATTTCAAACCAATTACTGTGATTATCAAAACAATATAGGACAATTATGCAACATATGAACTTATGCTAACATGCAAATCAAATCACCATATCAAACCAACCATACATATACTGGGTAGGCGTACCCCTCCGATCCCACATACGTCACTTACGCACCTAAAAGTCTACGAGCTGAAGCTTACATTTAGGCCTCGACCCATACCAATTCACTGAGTTGATCAACCTTAAATTAACGATCCGTGAGATGATCAGCCCCACTATTAATGATCCCCAACACAACACAATATCATGGAACAACAAACCATATGCAGTCACATAATGTCTACACGCAATCAAAACACATAATCACAGCAATTCAAAACATTTCCAAAACACTTAGCATCATTTCCATCCCAATTTAAAACATTAAAAAGAGGGACTATGAAACTCACCTGATGCTTAGCTTCCTAAAAGAATCCAACAAAAGCTTCACAAACAATTAAGCACACAATAAACTACCATCAATTAGACATTCAACCCAATATGATATAACCTCAACTATGATGGATATCTAAGCTATCTACCATAGTTCTATCCTTGTTTTAAACCTTTTCCAACTCTTATATACACCATTTACACTTCAATACTACACTTTAAATTTTCTGGATTAGAGCAGAATTTTATACTCACTTACGCGTTCTAAACATACTACTTAAACACTTCCACAATTCAAACCAAAATTCACCATGCTACATATATGTCTTATGAAACCATCTCCTGAGCTCTCCAAAGTCATTACCCTTTACAAATACCCCTTTAGAAATTCAATAATCCCAAAGTGACCATAATTCGGGCCAGAATCTGACCACCTAAAAGTCATGACGTTATATAACCCACATAAACTACTTAACCTACTTAGGAAAAAATCAGGGGTCGACACACAATTATATAAACTAACTTCCATGTGATTTAGAGCCTCTAACTAGATGTCTTAGTATTTTTAGAAAAATCAAAACCAAAACTGAAATTCGTCACAGTTTTACACACTAATTTTGTAAAGACTTTTTCACCCACTTTCCGACCATAAAAACTCACAAGACCAACTTTGATGGAAAGTAGACTCCTTGAGGTTATCTCTGGTATGTTGTAAATTATTTTTTTGATAATTTATGATTGAGTTATGACCGTTACAAAACGGCCTAACTTTCTGCAGTGAATTAAACATCTAATTCGGGCGATCTAGACCCTAACGCATGATAAAATCACGAAATCCATTGAACCAATGATCCAACAATCATCATTAAACTATAACTCCAAGAAAATTTATAAACCCTAATTTATTTTCATGATTAAACCTAATCCATCATGCTTAGATTACAAGAATTAAAATAAAAACTAGAATTAAACAAAGAATTAGAAAATACCTTAAGCCCTAAAAAAAAATGTCTCTTTTTTTCTCTTTAATTTCAATGGCAATAGGAGGAGGAGGTTATGGGATTATTTTGGTATTTTTAGAGGCCACCCAATTAATTATAGATAGATATATAAATTAGAGTTTGTTTCCTATTAAAACTCTTTTTTTTCTTTCATTCCCCTTATCCTCTTGTAAATTTGTTTTTTACCTATTCATCAAAATAAAAAAAAAATATATATTTTATTTATTATTTATTAATTACATAAATATTTGTTTTACCTAAAGTTTTTATATAAAAACCTAAGCTTATTTCCCATACCTTTTTTGCTTAAACGCAATTTACTACGACTTTTTAAAATAATTAACTTTCCAAAAATACTTTTTCCATTTCACAATTCACTTTCTAAAAATAGAGTCCTTCAAAAACTCCATATTTTAACAAACTCATTTACTTCACAAATGACAACACTTCCCATTTTAATCCATCACCTAGACATCACATAAACCAAAATAATTCTCCACAAAATACCCAATCTATTTCATTTATCACTATAAGTGATTAAAATGAAAATTTCTTTCTCTATCCAATAACTCATTTCACTTACTTAACTCTAAAACCTAAACTTATCTTAATTACTAACCACAAAAAATACGTATACGTATAATTACTTACACAATTAACGTGAAACCGCTTCAATCACCGAAATCATTTCCTTGTCACCAAAAGTGAACGAAATGAACTTCATAAAATTCAACACAAATCCAATCCCAATAAGACGATCACGCTCAATGGATTGATTATCAAATCTCACATATCCCACACAAACACATATAAACACGTATAAACACATAACCATACATTGCAACAGATACATTTAGGTCAACACTACGGTTTAACCAACCTGCTCAAGTCATGGTTGTGACACTCAAAAACTTCATTCGACACTTTACTAAGAAGACTCGAACACACAAATATTCCAAAATGAAAAGGAAAGCGAAATATGTTTCATTCTTGATTTTACATTCTTTAGAATGCCTATTAGTTAGTTTGAATCACTTTCAAAACCTTTTACGTATCTTTTATTTTCGGGGCAATTGCATATATACTCACTAAAATTTGCATATTTGCATATATACTCAAAACATGCTTAACTTGCATTGTACATCATGCATTGAAAACTTGTGTTTTGGATATATATGCAAATATTCAAGTATTTATGGGTATATATGTAATTCCCCCTTTATCTTTTATCTTTTATATTTACGTTTAAAAATTGAGGACATATAAAAAATCATACTCCCCGCGTCTCAAACCTATGACATTTGGGTACGGTTATAGTCTGAATTATACTTATATCTAGCCATTGTCACGATCATAAAAACTTTTTGAATGTTTTGTTTTATTAAGCTCGAGACGAGAAGAGAACCTTCTTCTTGACAGGATAAGTTATCTAAAGGATACACTTTCCTTATATTGAAGTCTGAGATATGCATTGAAATGTACATAAGTCATAATGAAAATTAGAAATGACATGTTTTAAAACGCTTAAACTCTTACTCGAACTTCATTTACATACCCGCGTCAATGTTAATCGACATTTCTAGGTACGTAAATGTTATTGATTCCAAGTGACATGTCGAAAAGATTCTTTTTGGTATTTTTGAAATTTTTTGATTTTATATTATGTTTTTGAATGATTTTCTCTATATTTGTATTTTTGTTTTTCTGGTTTGTATTTTGTATTTTCTTTTCTCAAAAATATTTACAAAATCGATTGTAGATGTATATCAAGCAGATTCATATTGCCAAACCTTCAGTTCTGGTGGAGTCCAAACATCACATACTAGCGAGATACTAAACCTATCTTTCGACAGAGCTTTCGTAAACAAGTCAGCTAACTGGTATTCAGTTCTGACAAAGAATAATTTAACAATACCCCTTTCAACCTGTTTCGTGATAAAGTGATATCTGACATCAATGTTCTTGGTGTAGGAGTGCTGAACAGGGTTGCAGCTAGATGGCTTAGTTGCCTTTGAGGTTCACAAAAACATAGGTAATTTTATCAAAATGAAAGCACATAATTCTGTTGAGTTGATTTCCATGACCAGAATACTTGAGCACATAAACAGCAAATAGGAGAATATACTCCACTATCTATAGCTTCGTTCTTTTGACATAGAAGTTTGCAGTCCCTATATTTTTTGGAACGACCAAGCTAACAGCTTATCACCATCTAAGAATTGTATACCCCCATAATGCTTTTTCGTGTATCGAGACAATCTCCTACAACCATACAATGAGATCAGAATCAGGATTGGAGAGTTCATCTTACCACGCTCTTGAAGCTTGCTTGAGTACATAGAAGTGCCTATTTAAGACGATAAAACTTTGCAGGATGATGTGGACTACAAATCCATCTGCTTATAGATGTACCACATCTACTTCATAGGTCCGTTAAGAAAAGATTCTGACGTCCATCTGGAGACATGAAATGTTTTGTGTGCAACAATACGCAATAAGTAGCTTGAGTCTACCTCTAATCGAGCAACTGTGCAAATGGATTCCATCGAAGTCTATTCCTTCTTCATGTCGATGTCCCCTTACCACAATACGTGTTTTTGTTTCTTTGATTACAGTGTTCTCTTCATCACATTTGGTTTTTCTACAACTATTTCAAGTTGATAATATTTTTCAGTAGGTCCGTCAACTAATTCCCCAAACATTTAGTCCGTTCAAACTGGATGAAGTTCCTCCAGATCGCTTCTATGGTAATCTGATCAGGACCATTGCTTCTTGATGCTCTTTGTTCTTGTCAACTCACGGTGATTGCAAATATGCACATATTTGCCATTAGTGTCTAGTTGTCGACACTGTTTATAACTGGTTGTGAAGGATTTCTAAAGAACTTGTTCTAATTGATGGTCTTTTGTCTAATGATATATCTGAAGGTAGTGTCATTGATAAATGTAGTATGTTCAATGAATCATCATGGCGAGAAGATGACTCCCCCACTTCGTGTACCAATGTACCAAAAATGTTGATAAATTCATCTTCGTCAACCTATGCTTTTCTACTTGATTGATGTTCTCAGTAGTAGTAACAGTTGGTGCTTGAGTTGTAGGTTTAGGTGTTGTTTGAATATCCAATTGAGTTAAATTTGCAGCAATGGTTGTTGAATTAGATGGAGTTGTGTTCTATTGTAGACGTTTATTGGATGTATCAGCAATAGTTATAGCGGAAGACTTTGACACAATTTGAGTAGCTCCATTGAAATATTCATCGAAAATCAGACCAAATAACATTTCTAACTCTTGAAGTGACGTTGTTAGTGTCCATCTGCTATATGGAACATTATCTTGACTTTGGGGATCGAGAACTAAAATTCTTATGTTTCAAGTGCCATATTCTGACAATTGTGATGGCGTTGGTCCAGAACTGTCGTGATCTTACGCCATTTGATGCAATTCATCAAAATTAACATGAATAGTCTCGACTATCAATCTTGTTCTCTGGTTGTATACTATGTAACCTTTTTAATGAGTAGAATACCTCACAAAAATACATGCATCACATTTTTCTTTCATCATGTCAAGATTCTCACCATCTTTGACAATGTAGCATAAAGCAGCTGATGGAAATCAATACGTCACCTTTTATAGCAATTATAATCCCATGTTTTCTTACCCATTTTTTGTTAATAAATATGCATGAATTGGTACTTAATTGTTTATATATGATATTTGCAGTAATTATGGAGTAAGTGGTGAAGTTATGCTAAAAGGCACGCATTTTGGAGCTTAAACAAAGAAATCTAAAGAGTACTGTTCTGACAACCTATAACGCCGTATATCCATCAAGGAAGATACTGCGTATCCGTGCCTATACTTCACAACAAAACATAAAGATATTAAAGCCTTTACGCGTATCCAGAATGTCCCTAATACATTACATTAAGAGATCAAGTGAAGAATAATCTGGAATATTATAATTCGTAGTCCCTACTCTGAAGAAACCCCCTCAAATACGCGTATTGACCTCAACCAATACGGCTAACCATAAATTTCCAGACACTATAAATACAAAACTATAAACACGAGTTTAGGGTGTGCTAAAATATATATTTGAAACCCTAACCACAAAAGTTGATTTCTAGAAGAGAAGAAGAGAAAAGAAGGTCAAGCAACGTGCTTAATTCATAGGAAACACCTTGTAATTCTCATACTCTTAATAATCGTTCAATTTTTGGTATCATTCGTTTAACTCGGTTAGGTTTCCTTGGTTGATTCGTTTATTATTTTTGAGTATTAGATACAACGGTTCTGGCTAATACCTTCAGTATTAGCAATGTTTTATGAAGATTTAATGTTTGGTTTGTTTATATCGATTGCATGCTTATTCGTTGGTTGTCGTTTATGTTGATCAATTTATACTCGTTTATGTGCTTATGTATGCGACCTATTAATCAACTGACTCTAGTTGTACCGACCAAGTAGACTAGATTAACCGAGATAGCTCTCCATATAGCAATTTATATATCTAGAATCATAGGATCACAAATAATGCTCTAGTGCTCTTTTAACCATTGGTTTAGTGAACAAGTTGAGACTAGACAGGTGACCTATGAACAACAATGACGTCTATTCCCTTGATAAGGACTCGGACAGTAGACTACTAGTATATAAAAATCCATTAAGCAATAAGTTAATAAAGTCTTAATGATCTAGGTTTTAATAAGATAACCATTATAAATCTCCTAAGATAGATTATAAACAACATAGAACGCTTTATACGGATGCGTTTAATTGTGACAAAATTAGAGTGACTAGGTTTTAGGAAGAAGTGCCGCCTAATTTAGGAATGATATGCCCCTTCGATATAAGACAATCATTGCACTAATGAACAAACCTGTGTTATATTTGATTAATCATGGTTAATACAGTTTCCTTATAATAGGCTTGACTGCTCTTCTATCTTTTTTTTTTTTTTTTTTTTTAATTATCTTCTTGCGTGTGTTTTTCCTGAATAAAGTAGATTTAAGTCACCACCAAAACCCATGCCAGTCTCTCAGACTGAAACCCCCATCTTTAAACCTTAGAATTAGGATTAAATTAGATTAGAACTAACATAGACAACTAAAATACATGTAGACATAGGAATTAACGCGTACTACGGTGCTCTTCAGTATTCGACACTCTACTACCAACGCACCTACAACGATCAGTACACAGCTCGTTAGTATTGTTAATAGGTAATTCGTCTAAAATATAAATAAAAACTTGAAAATAAATTTACCTATACACAACAGAAAGCACATCAATTTTGGGCGTCCGCACTGCCGGGAGTGAAGTTGTTTTTAATCTTATTTTTATTAGAGATTTTATGTTCTAACTTTTTAATAAATCGTTGATTTATGTGTAATTTAATATTAGTTAAATTTTTATTTTTAAGTCTTAAGTGTCAGACGTACCATGTTCAAGTCATTAAATCACATCACAAATCAATTCAACCAACACGAAAACACAACCTAAAGCTATTATAAGTTTCCGTTCCGCTTGGTGTATTGTTTTTACTTTTCTACATTAGTATTATTTTAGTACACTTTTCTATGTCGAATTATCGATATGGCATTCACTAGTTGAATACAGAACGTATCAAGCTTTCCATGCCAATGACAAACATATGGCCATTCAACTAGAGTCAATATGGCGTATTCATTCATTGGAATTATGGCGTACGACTATCTGATTACAACATTCAGACTTAAATCTTTCGTATTTGATTTTCTTACTTAGTTTTTGGTATTTTCTTTCTTCTGAGCATATCCTACTGATTGTTTATCCTCTGTTTCAGGTAGTGAATGACAAGGAGTCAAGGAGTTCGAACAAAGATCTTGTCCAACCTTTTGAAAACCCTGAACAAGTGTTGCGATCGCATGCAGTGAAGCTCTAATTAGAGACACGGAAGTCTTCCCTTTTGTGTTTTCTACTTTCTTGTTGTGCCGAATAACGTATCAGACAACTGGCGGCGGGGGGCGCGGGGTGGGGGCACGGCAAAGCACGGGAGGCAGCTAGCGAGCATCGGCGGAGGTAAGGCGGGGACAGCATCAGGCAGCGGGAGCGGGAGGAGGCGGGCGACTCCATCATTGGTGGGCCGTGGCAGGAGTGCGGGTGACTCGGATTCGTGAGGGGTGTTGCGGACTAAGTGTTGCCGGGAGCGATGTTAAAATAAATTCCAAGAATGATAAATAAAAATCGGACGAAGAATGAAGAAGAGAGCGTCACTCATTTGAAAGAACAGATTATTGCGGAAGTCTTTAGTCATATACTACTAACAACAAGAAAACTATCAACATCCATAGGTTGTGTCTGCCGCCATCAACTATGTTCGCGTTTTTATCTTGGTTATGCTCACATGCTTAACAGCTACTGCGACTGTATTAAGGTACTCTATGGTACTTTTTGTAATGATCTGTAAGGGGGCGTAGACACAGCGGAGGTTATCGTTCTCTGTGAGGGCGTGTCTGTTGGGGGGTGGGGTGGAGGGAAGGTGTCCGACTATGGGGGGGGGGGGTGGGGGGGGGGATTATTTGGCTGGGATTCTACTAGGGCAGGGGGGGGGGGAGGAAGGGAGGGGAGTGGGGGAGGGGGGGAGTGGAGGGAGGGGGACATCATCAAGACTGAGACTATATTGAGGATATCATCATGTTCTGAGAGGATTGATGGTATCCTATTCCTTTTTCTACGTCACGCATGGAGACATGAGTATTCTCAACATTCTAATTGCCTGGTGATCTTGACTGAGAGATGAGCGTCATCGGACGAGTACAGGATTTTCTCTGAAGACATGCGGCGACAAGGCTAGCGTCTGTTCGCAATACCCTCCGGAAGCCTTTGAGGGATATTGGTATAGTTTTATACACACACACTACTAACTCTACTCACTCTCTTGCGACACAAGTGGGGGGGGGGCGGGGGGGGAGGGGTTAGTAGAGTGTTTTGTGTTATTGGGAGGTATTCTACTCGTAAGTGGTTGTTGTTTTGATTTGTGTTCAGGGGTGAGTTGATGTTCAGGGTGAGTGGTTAGTCGACGAGATGAGAGAGACACTGCAGAGTGTCTGGACATGTGTGTAGACTAATCTGTAGAAACGGTTGTGGGGTCGGTGAGATTGTTGTGGTGTGGTGTGTGTGTTGTTATGGAGATAGGAGGGGAGATATATACTGTCGTAACAGTCAGGGTTGATCTGTGTTTGTTTAATTGTTTTTACTATGATTTAGGCAGTTATAGGTCAGGAGTAGGTGGGTATGTTTTGTGTGTTAGTTGGTTTATTGTGTACACATTTTGATCTCTAGGATAGTAGTGGCACTTTTAGGACTAGAATGGCATAGCGGTAGAAGGGACTACAACTAGTGGGGTCACTAGTGATACTAGGATGTGCGGAGTTGGGGTATTGTGTGTGTTAAGTATTGAATTGAGGGTTTAATTTGGGAATGTATGATTTTTTAGGAGGTGGCAGTTTGTTTGATTGAATTTTTGGAGTTGATGGATAATTTTGATGTTGGGTTAGTTTAGGTGGTTTGTAGGTTTATGAGTGGTTGGGAGGAGTGTATTGAGATTAGTTTTTTAATTGTTGTTATATTTTTGATTGTTGTGGGGTGGAATGATGTTGTGGGGTTTGTTGTGGCTGTTGTTGTGGTTGATTTGTCATTATATCATGTTATGAGAGTATCATGTTATGAATGCTTACCATATTGTTTTTTGAGTGACGTGACAGAATCATGCCTCCAAAGTCTGCACCTATGACTCAAGCTGCTATTCGCCGAATGATCAAGGAAAGTGTTGATGCCGCTATTGCTGCTGAGCGGGCAAGGCAAGCGAATGTTAGGAACGATGCTAGTAGAACTGGGCCAGTTAGAGGTCGAGACACTGCACCTGTTGTTCGTGAGTGCACTTTTGCTGGGTTTATGAAGTGCAATCATGCTGCCTTTCATGGAGTTGAAGGAGCTGTTGAATTACGAACGTTGTTCGAGAAAACTAAGTGTTTTCGAGATCAGTGAATGTGCTGAGGGTAAGAAGGTAAAGTTTGCTGCTGTTACATTAGAAGGACCAACTTTGACTTGGTGGAAAACTAAAGTTGCAACTATGGGTTTGGAGACTGTGAACCAAATGCCTTGGAAGCAACTGATGACTGCTGAGTTTTATCCGATAGAAGAGATACAACGTATAGAGCACGAGTTGTAGAACTTAAAGATTAAGGAGTATGACATTGTTGCTTATACTCAGAGGTTCAATGAGCTTGCATTGATGTGTCCGAGAATGGTTGAGCCAGAAAGAGTGAAGGTTGATTCTTATATTCGAGGTTTAACGGATAACATCAAGGGTGAAGTGAAATCGTCTAAGCCTGCTGATTTGAATGAAGCAGTACATATGGCTCATAACTTGATGGAGCAGAAGTCGCAAGCTAGAAATGAAAGAATTTTGGAAGGTAAGAAGCGAAAGTGGGAAAACCTTCAAGGTGGAAATAGTAGTGGTAAGGGAAATCAAAAGGATAACTCTCGTCAGACTTTGCAGAATAACAAAAAGCAAGGAAATGCGCGAACCATGGTTACCGCTCCTATTGATGGAAAGCTTCCTTTGTGTGAATGTTGTTTTACACGCCATGTTGGTCAGTGTATGATCAAATGTCACAAGTGTGGGAAGGTTGGACATAAGGCAAGGTACTGTAGGGAACGGGTGCTAACGCTCAGCCTATTTGGACTTGTTATGATTATGGTGAGCAAGGTCAGACTAGGAATCGATGTCCGAAGAAGGTGAAGGAAGAAGAAGTTGGAGAAGTTCGTGGTCGAGCTTATGCTATTAAGGACGCTGAGTCGAAGGGTCCGAATGTGGTTACTGGTACGTTTCTTCTAAATAATCGATATGCTTCTGTTTTATTTGATTCGGGTTCTGATTGGAGTTTTGTGAACACTAGATTTAGTTCATTGCTCGATATCAAACTGATTAAAATAAAGGATAGTTATGAAGTAGAGTTAGCTGACGGAAGGGTATTTAATACGAACACTGTTTTGAAAGGTTGCACTTTGAGTTTAGTGAACCATATTTTTGAAATCGATCTTATGCCGATTGAGCTTGGTATGTTTGACATCATCATCGGTATGGATTGGCTTGTCAAGCACGATGCCATTATCGTTTATGGCGAGAAAGTTGTTCATATACCGTATGGGAATAAAACATTGATAGTTAAAGGTAACAAAGGTGGATCTCGATTAAAGATTATTTCGTGTATCAAGGCCCGTAAGTATGTCGAGCAAGGTTGTCATTTGTTTTTGGCACACATTACCAAGAAGAAATCGAAGGAGAAATGAATGGAAGATGTGCCTGTAATTTGTGACTTTCCTAAGGAGCTGCCAGGACTACCACCACCAAGGCAAGTAGAGTTTCGAATTGATCTAGTACCGGGGGCCGCACCGTATAGATTGGCACCGTTTGAGATGAAAGAGTTGTCGGTACAATTGCAAGAGTTGTTGGAGAAAGGATTTATTTGTCCGAGTTCATCACAGTGGGGAGCACCGAGTGTTTGTGAAAAAGAAAGATGGATATTTCAGGATGTGTATAGATTATCGCAAGTTGAACAAGTTGGCTATCAAGAATTGTTATCCTCTTCCTAGAATTGATGATTTATTTGATCAGCTGCAAGGTTCGAGCGTATATTCTAAGATCAATATGCGATCATGATATCACCAGTTACGCATTAAAGAGGAAGACATTCCGATTACTGCATTTAGAACTCGGTATGGTCACTTTGAGTTCCAAGTGATGCTGTTCGGATTGACTAATAAGCCTGCTGTGTTTATGGACTTGATAAACCGAGTATGCAAGCCATATCTTGATAAGTTCGTTATAGTGTTCATCGATGATATTTTGGTTTATTCCAAGGACGAAGAAGAGAATGGAAAGCATTTGAAGATTATTTTAGAGCTGCTAAAGAAAGAGAGATTGTATGCCAAGTTTTTGAAGTGTGCTTTTTGGCTAGATTTAGTATAATTTCTAGGTCATGTGATTGATCATAGTGGTGTTTATGTTGATCCTGCCAAGATCGAAGCCATTAAGAGTTGGACTGCACTAACGACGCCGACGGAGGTGAGGAAATTTCTTGGATTGGCTGGGTATTATCGGAGGTTTATTGAAGGATTTTCTTTAATTTCTAAGCCACTGACTAAGTTGACTCAGAAAAATAAGAAATACGAGTGGGGAAAAAAAGAAGAAGAAGCTTTTCAAACGTTGAAGTAGAAGTTGTGTAGTGCACCGATCTTAGCATTGCCTGAAGGAACGGAAGATTTCATGGTGTATTGTGACGCATCTCTTAAAGGTTATGGAGCCGTGTTGATGCAAAGAGAGAAAGTGATAGCGTATGCTTCTAGACAATTGAAGGTCCATGAAGAGAATTACACTACTCACGATTTGGAGTTAGGAGACGTTGTTTTCGCTCTTAGATTATGGAGACATTATTTGTATGGGACAAAGTGTGTGGTTTTCACCGATCACAAGAGCCTATGATATATTCTGAATCGGAAATAGTTGAACTTGAGACAACGAAGGTGGATTGAGTTGTTGAGTGATTACGATTGTGAAATTTGGTATCATCCTGGAAAAGCGAATGTAGTGGCTGACGCCTTAAGTCGGAAGGGAAGGGAAAAGCCATTGCATGTTCGAGCTTTGATGATGACTGTTCACAATGATTTACCGAAGCAGATTCGTGAAGCTCAGGGAGAAGCCATGAAAAGAAAGAATGTAAAAGCAGAAAATTTAGGGAAATTTATTAAGCCGATATTCAAATTTTGCCCTGATGGAACACGTTGTTTTGGGAATCGTGTTTGGTTGCCACGATACGATGGATTAAGAGATTTGGTTATGCATGAGTCGCATAAGTCCAAGTATTCTATTCATCCGGGATCGGATAAGATGTATCAAGATTTGTAGTTGTTGTATTGGTGGCCGAATATGAAAGCGGATATTTCTACGTATGTTAGTAAGTGTTTGACTTATGCGAAAGTTAAGGCTGAGCATCAGAAACCGTCTGGGTTGCTGCAACAACCTGAGATTCTTGTTAGGAAGTGGGAAAGAATTACTATGGATTTTGTGAGCAGACTGCCGAGAACGCCAAGTGGGTATGACACGATTTGGGTTATTGTCGACCGACTGACCAAATAAGCTCATTTCCTACCTATGAAGAAAACAGATAGCATGGAGAAACTCACGCGACTGTATTTGAAGGAAATAGTGTGTAGGCATGGTGTACCTATTTTGATCATTTCGAATCGAGACAGCTATTTTACGTCAAATTTTTGGAGATCGCTTCAGAAGGCATTGGGGACAAATTTGGATATGAGTACCGCTTACCACCCTCAAACGGATGGTCAAAGTGAAAGGACAATACAAACGCTAGAAGATATGTTGCGTGCCTGTGTGATTAACTTTGGAAATAGTTAGGATCGCCATTTGCCATTGGTCGAGTTCTCATATAACAATAGTTATCACACAAGTATTAAGGCTGTACCATATGAAGCTTTATACGGAAGAAAGTGTAGATCACCTGTATGTTGGAGTGAGGTTGCGGATAGCCAACTCACAGTTCCAGAGTTGATCTATGATACGACTGAGAAGATTGTCCAGATTAAGAATCGTTTATTAACTGCTCGTAGTCGCCAAAAGAGTTATGCGGATAGAAGACTTAAGCCATTGGAATTTGAAGTTGGTGATATGGTATTGCTTAAGGTATCACCATGGAAGGGCGATGTATGATTCGGAAAGCGCGGGAAGTTAAGTCCACGTTACATTGGGCCATTTAAGATTGTAGCTAGAGTGGGTCCTGTAGCTTATACGTTGGAGTTGCCTGAAGAATTAAAGGGAATTCATAGTACTTTTCATGTTTCAAATCTTAAGAAGTGTTTAGCGGAAGGTGATGGTGTAGTTTCGATGGAAGAAATTCAACTTGATGATAAGTTTCATATGATTAAGGAACCAGTAGAGATTGTTGATAAAGAGGTTAAGCGACTTAAGCAGAGTCGGATACCTAAAGTTAAAGTTCGTTGGAATTCGCAAAGAGGTCTATAATTTACTTGGGAATGTGAGGATCAGATTAAGAAGAAGTACCCTCGTCTCTTTACAAGTAAGGACAAAGCAGAGAGAGTGGATGAGACGAGCTGAGTGCCGGGACGTCACTCCCTAAAGGTGTGGAGAATGTAACAACCCGAGTTTCAGGTCAATGTCTATCCCTATCCTAAGATATTTATTTTTAATTACGTAAATAATTATAGTTGTTATGCTATATGTGGTTGATTAGAGTTCCCATTTATTGGTGAATTTCATTCTGTGAAACGGCACCTCGGCGCGAACCCCATCTGTCTTCCAGAACCTAGCCCCCTCGTCTCGCGAAGTCTAACCGTCCACGTTACATTGGGCCATTTAAGATTATAGCTAGAGTGGGTCCTGTAGCTTATATCGTTGGAGTAGCGGAAGAATTGCAGAAAGGAAATTCATAGTACTTTTCATGTTTTGAATCTTAAGAAGTGTTTAGCGGAAGGTGATGTTGTAGTTCCGATGGAAGAAATTCAACTTGATGATAAGTTGCATATGATTGAGGAACCAGTAGAGATTGTTGATAAAGAGGTTAAGCGACTTAAGCAGAGTCGGATACCTATAGTTAAAGTTTGTTGGAATTCGCAAAGAGGTCCAGAGTTTACTTGGGAACGTGAGGATCAGATTAAGAAGAAGTACCCTCATCTCTTTACAAGTAAGGACAAAGCGGAGAGAGTGGATGAGACGAGCTGAGTGCCGGGACGTCACTCCCTAAAGGTGGGGAGAATGTAACAACCCGAGTTTCAGGTCAACGTCTATCCCTAGCCTAAGATAGTTATTTTTAATTACGTAAATAATTATAGTCGTTATGCTATATGTGGTTGATTAGAATTTCCATTTATTGGTGAATTTCATTCCGTGATTTAGTTTCTATTTGTTTTTAGCATTTAAGAAAGTCAGAAAAATATATTTTATTGCTCTAAGAGCGTAAATATGTTAATTTTGTATTTTTCGTCGTTTCCTCGAGTTTTTGTAAAAACTGTGTTTAAAGGTCGTGATTTACGAGGTTTAACGTTTTATTAAAGGTTTTAAACTATATTTAGTGGGACGGATTTAAAATATTTACAAACGTGCAGTGAGGCACACTGTTGTAAAGCATCTAAAGCTTGTTGTATAATACTGTTTTAAATCTGGTCTTCACTAAAAAAAGTTAAGAGAACAAACACCACTTTGCGCCACTCTACACTATCAGTACACCTCCCAGAATACTAGCCCCAATATAACCAATCGCAGACCCCCTTGCCCTGCAATTGCAACCACAAAACATTCGTCTCCAGGCCACCCTCCTATCAGACCCACCCTCCCCCAATAGCGCCCCCCCTCCGCGGCCGTTTCTTTTACCTCCATTGCCAATTTCGATCAAACCGTGTTCATTCTATAAAATAGGACATAATATCATTATAATACCTTATACAAAGTTTTTTCACTTCTCTGTCTCCTCTCCCCTTGTCCGTTTCGAAGTCACACACCATACACACAAAACACAATTTTTTTTTGCCATATCAAACATTTATACTTACATGCATTTCAATTCTGATTATACCATATTAATCCTTGTTTCAATTCCTTACAAATACCCTTAAAGAAATTCACTGCAATGAGTATTAGAAGTTGGGGTTTTGGTCATTTCTATTGATTTGGTGTGTTAAGGAGTGTGTTCTGTTGTTAGATTTAATGTTATTATGAAAAGTGGGGTGGTTTGATTTTAAAAAGGTTGTTTGGTTGTCTTACTTGTTTTGTCCGTACAGTTTGGTCAAGGGGGAAGCGAAGTCGAGTCTTGTTATTGCTTTGTAAGTGTTTACTTGTTGTTATTTGTTGATTAATTAGATGGTTATTGCATATATGTGATTGTAGCTAGTTGATTCAAGTGCAAAATGGGTTTGAAAGTATTTCAAGTATGAACATGAGTTTGATGGTTTTAGTACACGTTTTTAGGCTAGTTAAACATGTTAGAATGATTTGATTTTGGTAAAAATTAGTTTTGATATGACTTTTTGTTGACTTTTTTGACCAGAAAGTTTGACTTGACCATAGCGTGTTGAGAAATTTTTGAAATCTAAATTAGGCTTTTAAATATGATAAAGGATGTTATAAGGTCCGTTTTGATATAAGGTAGGCCTTGTAACTCCTAAAAACGAAGATTTTACGACCGAGTCAAGATTGGGTTATTTTTGGGTAAAAAGTCAACTACAAAGTTTGACTTTTGAAAGTTAAACTTGCGTATACTTTTGAATATAGTTTATAATAAGCAAAGAATTTGTAATGTTAGTTAAACTAAGATAAAATGCTAAGTTTGGGTTATATTATCTTTACTTTCGGCAAGCTTTCTAAAATGGAAACTTTATTGAAAACGTTGTGATATTGTTAAGTTAGTCAAAGTGAAATGTTTTGCGTCGCACTTGGAGAATCTAGTATATGATTGTATATATGTAATGGTGATATATATATATATGCAAGTGTGCAATATATGATATGTTATACTTTTAGTCACGTGCCGCTATATATGTACTATATAGGTCGTGGTTGAGACGTAAAGTTTATTGCGCTTGTTGATTGATTGATTGATTTAGATCATTTGCTTAAGGTGAGTTCATAGCCTCGCATTAAATTCTTTTAAATGTTTTAAACCCGCAAAGGGGATACATGTTTGTTTTATAAATCGAACACATATGATTTTATGGTATGCTAGACCCGATTATGTGATTGTTTCCGCATAAGTTGCTATTGTTGAAGTCCCTTATTTCATGAACCGTTAATTGCCTTGTTGTGAGGTAAACGTTAATGCATTAAATAGATCTATTAGATTTGACAACCCTGTTCGGGGTTTGAATCCTTGTGACCACCCTGTCAAACGGACATTTTATTATTAGAAATTAGTAGGTATATGACAATAATACCTTGTTTGGGGCACCTTTTAGCATATGAAATACCATATGTTTTGTTAACGTTCGGTGTCATTAGCTTATTGCGTGAAAGAAAAGAAGTTGCTACACATTGCATTTGTTGCTTTGTTTTGCCGATAAATAATAATGTGTTCAAAGGTTTTTACTTATTGATTAGTTTAAACTCTATGAATTTCACTCAACTTTGTTGTTGACGTTTTAAACATGTTTTATCCCAGGTAATCAAGACTGAAGGCAATGATGGCGTGGAGGTGTCGTGGGTGTGGTGATGGATTTTATGGAAAGACTTCTTGTGTGTTCCGGTCTTTCAAAAACAATATCTCATGTGGTGTTTAAAACAATGTCTTTTATTTGAAAACAATTTGTTTTTCATGGTTTGTAATAGACGGTGGTTACAATTCTGTGGGACCTAAACGCACTTTTAACTCTGAATATTTATGGAACACATGTTTGGTAAACGTAATATTTGAGTTGTTTTCTATTCGTGGTGACGGATGCTATTTGGTAACAACCAATTGCTAATTTCTGATGCGCAATCTGATGCCCCTCGGGGCGGGTGTTACATTACCACAACCAATTTCCACCAAGTTCTCTCTATCTGATTTTAGGCTCTAGGAGTTGACTTTAGGCATATCTAATGATTAGATTATCACCAAAATATTAAGTAAAACATTCACTCATTCAAATTATTACACTATAAAATGGATTGTGCAATATACCATTGCCATCATGTAACTATCCACAATAAACAATGCCTAAGTCAAACAAAGAAAAGAAACCTGGAAATCATTTTGAACTTACTGCTAAGATTAGCGTTTGACCTTGTTATTTTAGCAACCCTCATCCATTATCACCTCCATACCAAGCTCTATTACCCCCAACCGATTACCACACCACTCCTCCTTCATAACCAAATAGTTCTCTACTACCTTCGCTAATTACAACTTTGAGAATCTCATCAAGCAAACTCTTGCTTACTCCTAAGTCAATTCCACCCCCTTTGACCTCAGCTCCTCCGGCACCAACTTAACCCTCCAAACACTCCTCACCACAAACCATAAGCTTGCACCCCATTGAACTTTTTTTCTCTACTGCACCCATCTCACCTCAAGCCCTCTTTGATTCTCTATAAGATCTTCCTCCTAGAACTACAAACCCTCCTCCTCCTAGACCCTCCTTTGAATCCATTGAACGTTTAGCTAATGAACCAACACCTCTTCCGGCCATGGAACCACCACTCCCGCCATTACCTCCACATTTTTCTCCACAACCTCTGACACTATCACCTCTACCTCCAACTTTACCTAACCCTTATTCAAACCACCCACTACTTTTTCCATTAGGACCCAACATTCCTTTTCCTATGCTCACTCATGAAATGTTTTGTGATCATTGTCAACGAACTCAAGTCATTATTGACAATGATGTTCTCTCAGAGGTACCTCATTCTGACTCCTATCATAATGATATGGATAATCAAAGTGTGCATGCAATGCAGGATTTTGAACAAACACCAGTTGTTGATTTTTCCAATAATGAGATATATAGTGACAACAATATCATTCCGTATTCTTAATACTTGCAAGAAACACAACTGGAGATGTTCAAGATACAAATGTGCATGCATAACAAGATTCAATGATTTTATATATGATTGAACAAATGTCAGAACAAATGATTAATCATGTTAATAACTAGGAAAAAGCCAATCAAGAAAAGAATAATGAATCAGTAACCGCTGAGCTTGAGAGATACAAAGAACGAGTCAAAACTTTTGAACAACGTCTTAATGTTGATTTAAGCACACGTGAAAAAATGATTGATTCTCAAATGGATGATATGATAAACGAAAAGCTTGCACTTAAGTAGCAAATTGACTCACTTGAACAAAATCTTTCTAATCAAATAAAAAAGGAATCTTTATTGCAAACATTAACTGTTTTCAAAAATGAATCCAAAGAAAAGGAAAGTAAATATATGGATAAAGAAATTAATTTAGAAAAGAAGATTAAGGAACTAGATAATATTGTTTACAAAATGGGTTAATCTGCTCAAATAGCGCACATGTTAACAAAGCCACAAGTTTTTTATGATAATGCTCACAAACAAGCTCTAGGTTATCAAAATCCGTTTTATCTCAAGAAAGCTTAGCGGATCAAACCAACCTTGTATAATGGTAGTGTTATTTCTGATAAACATATTGCTAGTCATGTGTTTGATCGTTGAAGAGACATTGATTTTAGAAGAAGTAAGTCAATCCAAAATGCTTGCAAAACAAAACGACCCAATTTCAAAAGAAAAGAAAGTTAATACCACTCTAATTAATTATGCTGAGTTAAATTGATTATCTGAAGATTTTGGTAAACGTTTTGTTCTACAACAAGAACTGTCTGATGAACAAGCTTTCTGGTGTTAACATCACACCTATAATACTGACCAATCTGCTTCGTCACCTGTCAAAATTGAGGCTCCTCGGTAACTTCCTAAGGTAAGCCTGGTTAATACAAGCCTTAAAAAGCTTAAATACCATCTTGGCCAATTTGACACTGTGGTGAAAAAGCGGATTACACCTGATGCTTTAATAGAAAAGGAATGGGGGTTTGAACACACTAAAGCTGTTTTTCTTAAAAGAATATATTCCATTTTTAAAGGAACCTTTAAAAGTCCATATTTTACATGTTTTGATTAAAGCGCTTTTAAATGAGGTAACAGAAGTACAAATAATTTTTAACCAGATAAAGGCTGCTGTGCTAACCACCCCCTTCCATCAACAATATTTTGTAGATAAACAGTGTTTTGAAATTCATAAGAAAGAACTTTTTCTTAAAAATGATCGACTCTTAAAAAAATCATGTCTCAAGATGTTATGATATGTGTGATGAATTCCACTGCTGTTTTTGATGATGTGAATGTAGAAATGCAAAGTAGTGAATCTTGTGTGAAGTGTGTGGATCTTGATGCTGAGCTTTTGAACAAACAAAGTGCGTATAATGATCTTTCGAAAAGTTATTCACAACTTAAAATAAAAAATGCATTTCTCTTGAGTTAACAATGCAACTTAATCAAGAAATTCAGAATATTTTGAAAATAATGATTTGAAAGCTCAGCTACAAGCTAAAGACACTATAATCGGTAAGTTGAAGGAACATATCAAAACAATGAGAGAAAATGACAAGGAAAAGAAAGTCAAACATAAAATGGATGAAATTGAGACCATAAATATTGAATTGGAGCATAGTGTGGCAAAATTACTTTCTAAAAATGAGCGTTTACATAAAGAAATTGAGCATTTGAAAAAGATTTACAAAGATCAATTTGACTCAATTAAAAAGACACGTGCTCTCTCAAAGGAACACGATGACTCTTTGATTTCTCAATTGAACTCTAAGTCTATGGAAAATGCGGATTTAAAACGTCAAATTCAAGACAAGGTTTTTGTGATTACATCATTGAAAAACAATTTACGAAAATTAAAAGGGAAAGAAGTTAAAAATGCTTCACAAATACCAATTACCACCACTGTTGCTCTAGGCATGTTAAAGCTAGACTTAGATCCTTTAGCTCCTAGGTTATTGCAAAATAAGGAAGCTCACATATACTATCTTAAGCATACTCAGGAACAAGCTGGCATACTTTGAGGAATAGTCAAACAAGCTAAAGCAAAACAACCTTTAGATAATACATTAGACCTTTCCTGTAAGCATGCCACACGAATTCAGGATCAGTCATTGTATATGTTTCGAGATTTAGTGCCTTATGCTATTAAACTTAGTGAGCAAAAGGTTTGCTATCACACCTCATGAACAAGGGTCAATGAAAGTAGGGTTCTAAACCTCTCACATCTCTCAAGCAACATCAAATAGGTAGAGTCATCTAAAACAACTGATTCTAACACACCTGTGTTATCTTCTATAGGATTGAAGCGTTCTACTAGTACTTGCAGATCACAGCCTACATGCAATGAAAAAAATGATAGGATCTCGCAAAAAACCAAAAGTAGAACGGTAAGAATAAATGTAGAAGCCCACCTAGGAAAGTGAATAAAACGAATCATGTTAGAACCTATTAGTGATGACTCAATTGTTTTAAAAAGGGTGGGGGGCAAACCTATTGTTTAAATGCAAATTCTCAATTAATTTATGTTAAATGTAAGCAATGTATGTTTGATGCAAATCATGATGTGTGTTTCCTTGATTTGTGAATGATGTAAATATGCATGCTAAATCTAAATCTAAGTCAAAGAAAAGTCAAGTGCATAATATTTGGAAACCTACGGGTAAAGTGTTCACTGATGTAGGACTTAAGTGGATAACCATACAGGAAGGTATTTTCACGATGTTTGGTAATTGTGCCTTTACTAGGGATCACTCCCAAGAAAATAATACATCTTAAGGAAACCACTTCTAATTCAGTTGCAACACCAAAACCAGAGATTAAAGTCTATAGTAGGAGACCCAAACAAATAAAATCAGTAGGTTCGAGTAAAAAAGCTAAGATTGTAGAATCTAAAATTGCTAACAACTTGGAGCCTAATCATTTGTGGGGATCCAATGCTACAGATGTTCCATCTTCTTCTTCTCTTGTCAATGACAGGTTGTCCAGATTGTTCTCTGGTATCTGGACTCTGGATGTTCAAAACATATGATAGGGAACCGCTCTCAGCTTTATGAACTTGTTAAATAAATTTCTAGGAAATCTGTTCGATTCAAGTAATGACCAAGTTGCAAAAGATAATGGGATTTGTGTCTATCAGCTGGGGAACGTAATTATCTTAAGGGTATACTATGTTGAGGGGCTTGGACATAACCTATTTTCTGATGGACAATTTTGTGACATGTGATCTTGAAAACGCTTTTCAGAAAAACACTTGCTTTATTCGAAATTTAGAAGGTGTTGATCTACTTTCAGGATCCAGAGACACAAATTTGTACATAATTTCTCTTGATGACATGCTAAAGACTTCTTCGAGCTGTCTTCTATCAAAAACATCAAAGACTAAGAGATGGTTATGGAACCGTCGGTTATCACATCTAAACTTTGGTACACTTAACAAGCTAGCTAAAGACGGTTTTGCATGAGGCATTCCAAAACTTAAATTTCAGAAAGATCATCTGTGTTCAGCATGTGCATTAGGAAAAATCAAGAAATCTTCTCATAAACCTAAGGCTGAAGACACTAATCAAGAGAAACTATATCTTTTGCATATGGATCTTTGTGGCCCGATGCGTGTGAAGAGTTCTGATATGTGTGGAAACACATATCCATTTTATATCAAAATAGACCCTAAAAAGACAAAATTGTGCTTTAAATGCTTGAATATTGCTTGTTTTGTCTTTGTGATTGTGTAGGTACGGATATTGCAAAAATCTTAAGAAAACGGTTAAAAACGGGCAAACACGAACACGGGAACGGAAGAGCACGCAAAAAGCCGGGAGGAAGCTATCAAAAAGTCAACAATTGTCAAGTCCCCCCTCACCCTCACTCCTTTAAAGGTTTTTTCAAAATCTTGGTCAACATGGTCAAAATCACAAAAAGACAAAACAATCCCAAAAGTTACAAATCCAGTCCCTTATGATTTCAAAAATTGCAATATTAGTCCCTAAAGCTAAATGGGCCAAAACCCTTTAAACCATACAACCCATTTCCCTTATACAACCCACAGCCCAAAATCTTTTGTTTAAGGCCCAAGTCAAACTACCTTTACCCAATCAAAACCCACCCCTCTCTCTGTCAAAACAAATAACAAACACCCGTAAGAATAATGGCTCTGAATGTCTGTTTGTACTAATTCATTGTCTTCTACATTTTTCCCACGGGTCAAATCAAAGGGGTATTTAAAATTAAAGGCTATAGATTAGATATTCAAGTGAAAAGTACATGCTGAAGAGTTAAGTCGTCATTCAACGCATCTATTCGGACAATTCCCACAAGTTGAGGATCATGGCTAATGTGAGAAAGCACAAGAGAGATGGGATTCTACACTAGAATCATACTCAGAAGAAACATAAAGTGTCACATCACACGGATTGCCACGTTGGCAATCCGTGTGATTACCAAAGTGATCTAACGAATGAGATGGTGTTTCCAATGATTAAAGAAAAAGAATGGTTGAGATTGAAGGAGGATCTAACAAACTTTGGGGCTAGAATCTTCTTTGGCGAGCTATAAATAGACTCACACTTCACACACACAGAGACTACTTTTTTTTAGCTTTTATGTTTTAGTAAAATTTAGCTTTAGCTTTTAGTGTTAGCTTATGTTAATTTTTCGTTAATCCTTGTAATTTCCTTTTAAATAATGTAATCAAGCTTTTCAGTTAATAAAATTTAAGTTCTCTTTTATAAAAGTGTTATGAGCTCTCTATAAGCTCTAGTGATAGTGTACGGATTCATAAGTTCTTATAAGCTCTCACAAGTCTATAAGCTTGTGATTGAGCTACATTGTTCATTTAATCAACTTAAACCTTTAAAATCAGCTAATTACTTGGATTGATATGGGTTTAGGAAGCTTATGGAGGGAAGCTAGCAAGGTATGGCTTTCATTGGGGGGGACTTTTTTTTTACTTTTGGGCATATCCTTGATAACAGAGCTGTTGATAAGCTCATTGAGCACTTAAGCCTTTGTTTTGCTAAGGCCATTGTAAGTTCTTCATTTAGTTTCCTATCTTAAATATTAATAGTGAAGCTTTGCTAATTTGCTTGTTAATTGCTTAATTTGCTATCTAGTTGCTTATTTGTCCTTTATATTGTCTTAATGTGCTTATTATTCATGTCTTTTTATCTGCTTTTAGCTAATATAGTGTAGATCTTAGTATTTCATAATCTGTCCAAAAATCATAAAAAATCCAAAAATAATAGTTCAATTAGTGTAGCTTACTATTTATGGCTTATTGTATGCTTAGGATTGCTTATTAGGCTTGCTATAAGTTGTGCATAATCTGGTTAATAAGTTTTGTTAACTAGATTTAAAATCTCCAAGCTAAATTGAAATCTGTCTAAATATAAAGGGGTGTTTGGATTAATGAAGTATGACTAATGCAGTTTGACCTCTTAAAGTCAAACTGAATTGTGCAATTTATTTTGGTTAGTTTGATTTTCAAATTTGATTAGGTTTTGAGCAGGTTTGTAGGGATTGTTTAAGCTTAATATCATTTTGAGGTTAATTCTTTTTGTTCCTGCAACTGAGGGGGGTTTTCAAATTCCTAGCTAGAAGAAAATTTGAAAACCTAGCCTTTCTAGGACTGGGTAATTGGTTTTTAAGTGTTTAGTCACACGCATGGAGTGTGTCTGGTGTAGAATTAAACCAACTTTGTTACTGTATAATTGGTTTTGTCCCTTTGGTAAATTGCATCAGCAGTAGTAACTGAGTTACTTAATGTTTTTCTCCGTTTTCATTTGCATTTAAGCTAGTTTAAATAAGTTTTAGGTTTTAAAATTGAGTAGGCTCATAGTTAGATATAGGACTAGTTAGTTTAAAAGTTAATTTTTAATTTCTAGCTTAATTACTAGGGCACATTAGCTTCTAAAGTTTTTAAAAAATCCTTAAAAAAAACCAAAAACAGTAGCATCTAGACTTAGCTTTTTAAAATTAGATTTTTAGCTTATAAGATCCAGTTTTATGGTTGATAATTATAGCTTATAAGTAGTAGGATAAGTTGTCAAAAGCTCAGCTTCTTTCATAGCTTAATGTGCATTATAGCTTAAATAGATTTTGAGTTTTTAGTCAAAATTTCTAAGTTAGCCTCTTAGATCATCTAATTTAGATAGCTTATAGTGTTTTTAAGCTTAAATTTGCTTATTAGGTTAGTTTAGCTTACTTGATTACGTTTTAGCTTAATTTAGCTTATTTGTTTACTTATTGTTGTTTAAAAAAGCCAAAAAGAGGATAAGTTGTTTTCTAGTTTTTAACTTGTTCTTTTGGCTTATTTCTTGTTAAGTTTTGCTTATTAGGATTAGTTATAAGTAGTTTATAGCTTATCTTTGTCTGTTTTTAGCTTATACATGTTTTTAGCTTAATTAGCTTAAAAAGCCTTTTTAGAGTAAATTGTCACCTTTTTAGCTTATTTCTGTGCTTATTTTTAGTTTTCATAAAAAGTGTCTTCACAAAAGTTACTTATTTTAAGGTTATTTTTAACTTTGCTTTTATAAGTTTTTTTTTAAAAAAAGGAAAGTGGAAGTCGGGGGTGAGCAAGACTCGAACCCCCGACCTCAACACTCTCAACCCTTTATAACACCACAATACACACTCACTAGCACTGCGCCCTGGGGTCTTTTTCGTTATACTCCTACACAATTTAATTCTTATACACGTTTTAGCCTTATAAGCTTAATAAGCAGTTTTAGCTTATTTCGTGGCTTATTCGATAAGCTGTGACATTAAGCTTATTTTTCCTAGGATCTAATTAGTTTAAGCTATTTTTTGTAATTTTTCTAGAATTTTTATAATTAGTTTAGTATTTTTAAACATTTATTTTTATTAAAAACTTAAAAAATCATAAAAAATAGAAAAATAATCAAAAAAATATAAATCTTTTTTAGAAAATTTTCTTTTATCATAAAGTTTATAGGAAAATTAGTTTTGCTATCGTAGGGTTTAATTTGCAAAATTTCGATTTTTAAAGAACGGGATTCGTTCCCGTTCTCGTTTTTCGTATTTTAAAGTTCATTTCAACTCCGTTTTTGTTCTAGTTTTCTTTAAACTTCCTTTTTAGTCAAACAGAGTCCATTTAAAAAGAAAAAAATTAAGTTAGGTTTATTTTTAGAAATTTAGGGTTTTTGACCTCCGTTTAGGGGTCCCGTTTTGCGTTTTTAGTTAAAATTTGGTTTCCCATTATTTGTCCTCGTGCTTAATTGTTATTAGTTGTTAATTTTAATTTTTAAAAGTAGATAATCAAATCAATCTTTGTCTCCAATTCAAATCATTGTCCGAACATCAAACGTGGTTTCAATTTCACAAATCGTTGGGGGATAACGACCCGGGGATCATACTTCCTGATTTATATACGTATTATATTATATATATATTTATGAAGATTTTCCTTTTTGCCTTTGTCCTCAAGGGTAAATTGGTAATTTTCCATCATATATTATATTTTATATTATTACGTATATATAGATTCTACCGAATCAATTTTTGGCCCCGCTGCCGGGGATTTGTGATTAAGATTCTCTCGTTTGAAGTTTGTTGATCGTAATTTGAAGACCCTTTCATTTTTTGAAAGTTTTGTTTTTGTTAAAAATAAAAAAAATAAAAAATAAAAGAAAATATATAAAAAGTAAAAAAATATTTTTCTTTTATTTTAGTATAATTATCGTATATAAAAAAATCAAAAATATAAAAAAAAAGTCCATAATAAAAAAAAATAAACAAAGTTGGTAAAAGAACACCAACAAATAATACCTTCAATTGAGGTATTATCCATAATAAGTTTCCAACTCGAATAAAAGATTTTTTTTTTAAAAATTTACCATTTGTGTCATTTACGATGTACGGCTCACCTTAAAAGGTAAAATTTTTAAGAGCTACCGTGAAGTAAGTTTGATTATTTGGTTCAAGTTGTCTATCTCATTGTCCGTTAAAATAAGATTAAAAACCAAAAATAATCTTCTTTTTGTAAGTACCCGTTGCCGCACAAACACTAGATTGATTGTTATATCGGTTATTAGGACAAATTATACCAAGCATGAGGCCCACTACAAGTAACACAAATTTCCTCAACCGCTTTAACCGGAGCGGGAGTGACAACTTTTTTAGAAACAATCTCAACTAAGGTCGAAAGTTGATCCGCAAGCTTATCAATTCTTCAGCGTTTTTTATAACCCTTTCCCTAGAAGTGTACTTCATCCTAGAAACATTTGTTGTTATTCTCAATTTTGTTCAAAGCCCTCTCTAGTTCGTTTACTCAAAAGATTTCCACCGCAGACGATATTTAAAGAGTCTTGATCGTTCTCGTTTAAAACTGTTATAGTATGTATCAACTTGAGTTAACTGTCCGTAAATCCGATGATTGGGGACAAGCTCTAAGCATGTTCTTAATCGTTCCATGCTTAACTAAAAGTCTCTCGACTTTTTATGTTAAACGAGAAATATCATCTTTATTATAGATTCTAGAACTTGCTTTAGCGATTCATCCCGAGACTGCTAGTGAGATCGCATTCGTGTGATTAGAATTTACTAAGTGATAAGAGGCATTAGGATAAACCCTTATTTTTAGCCTTCATTTGTTATGGTTATGATAATCTCCTCGCTCATATAACTACCCCCACACCCATGCTTTGCACTCATTTTTAGTGCAAGATACCCCTAGTACACCCCTCCGAGCCTATCCTTTTCGCGGTTCTCGTAATTTTCCAGTGGATTTCGAATTATTAATGAAGACCATTATTTACACCCCACCAAAATGTTACACCCAAATCTCCTTAGCCTTCATTGTATGTACTCATTTTTAGTACATTATTGTTATCACATTTGTTTAACCCTAGTTAACTATTTACTTGATTATATGGTTGCTAAGTCGAGTCTATTGTTAGTGTATACAGTTTTGGGAAGATTAGGATTCATGGTAGTTTCTTATTATACGGAGAAATGGGGAAGAAAAGTTAAGTCATTACCCTTATATTTGTCTAATATTCTCCATGGTTATTGATCTTTCGAAATTTTGCGTCATTAGTTAGTTTATTATCGAGTTGTCATAAAACTCAAGTGTAGGGGTGCAATTATAAACTCCAAGTCATGTATATTATGTATGTTTCAGCAGTTGGCAGGGCAAAAGTGTATATAAAAAATAAAATAGAAAAATGAAAAAAGAAAAAAAAATATGTTAGATACGGGCTGCCACCTTGCTTATGTTTATGTCAAAGAACGAGTCAAGAAAAGAAAAAGAAAAAGTTTGAAGTAGAGTTGTGAATATTTGTCCAAGTTTTGTCGAGTATTTGCTTAGCAACGCCTTTCACATGTATTCTTGTAGATAATTAGCTTGCCACCAGTCAAAATTCCCCCATATCCCTCAATCGTGTTTCCTTTACCCTACACCTAACGTTACAACCCTCTAAAAGACCTCTTTGATAGTAATTCCGAGGTGCTTACGCCAAAGTGGTGGAGGCTTTGATTCTTTATCAAGGTTATGGTAATCTATATACTATGACAGGTAGTGAGTGTTATTTTCATGATTTATATATTGTTATAATTCATTATTACACCTGAGAGAATGAGAGATTAAGAGAATTGGTGTGTAAAGTTATATACGTATAATAATATTACGATTATGAGATTCCTAAACTACCCTTGAGGACAAAGGTAGTAAGAAAAATCACACGAAAATATCCTACGTAAGCCGGTAAGTGATTATCGGGTCGTTTTCCCAAAGACTTATGAAATTGAGACCTCGTTTGTTATTTGGACAATGACTTGAATTGGTTCGAAGATGATTGTTTTCTAAATTCCTAATAGAGAGCAAATAAAAGCACAATTAAAGCTAACTATGAAAAACGTTAACGGGATTAAGAAAACACGACAAATAAGCAATTGAACTAAAATTAAACCCTAAATGCTTTTCTAAACTTTTTCTAATCCTATTTGACTATTTGAAAAAAAAGGCTAAGGAAATTCTAAAACGAGAGTGTTTAAATCTTAAAAATGAAGAAAACGAGAACGGGAATGAAATCCCGTTCTTTAAAAAATGAACTTTTAAAATATTAACCCTGCGAAAGTAAATTTCAAACCTAAGCCTAGAATATGATAAAAGAAAATTTTATAAACAAAATTATTTTTTTTGATTATTTTTCTATTTTTTATGATTTTTTAAAGTTTTTAACAAAATTAATTCACGAAAATTATAAAACTTTAAGCTAAAAATCCTAGAAAATTTCTAAAAATAGCTAAGGATAAGTAGAATGCAGGAAAAATGAAAAATCCTAAAGTGCTAAACTCAATAAGCCGGGAAAAATCAAATAAGCATTCGAAGTGCTTATTATAACCTAAGAATCAAAAAGGGGGTAAAAGAATAAAAGATGCACCTTGAGACGTAAAAGTCCCAAGGGCGTAGTGGTGAGAGGTGTGTGGTGTTGTGTTATAAAGGTTGAGGAGGGTTGAGGTTGTAGGTTCGAGTCCTGCTCACCCACAATTTCCCCTCTTCCCTTTTTTATATTTTTGCAAAAACCTAAAAAGCAAAGTTATAAAGCAGATAAAAATAAGCTATTTTTGTAAAAACAACTTTTTTGAAAGTCACTAATAAGCTAAGAAACAGCTTAAAAATCACTAATAAACAACTGAGATAAGCTAAAAACAAAATCAAATAAGCTACTAGCAACTAACTTCTAACCTAATAAGCTAGTTTAAACAAGAAATAAGCAAATTAAAAGACAATAAGCTGAAAAAGCACTTGGAATACAACTGGGCTCAAAACAGACAATGAGACAACTTTGAGCTTATTTTTAAGCTAGCTAGAGGAACCTTATGACAATCTAGCTTATACCTACTTAAAGCTCAGTTTATAAGCTACTTGAAACAATAAACAAAAAGCATTTTGAAATTCAAATAAGCACTGAAAAAATTAAATGAAAAAGCTACTTATGCTGATTTTTATGTTTTTGGATTTTTAAGAAAAGACAAAATAAGCTAAAAATTGAACTGAATAAGCTATGCTCTACTGAAAATTAACCTAATAAGCTAGATTTAACAGGAATTAAGCTAAATCTACAAGCTATAAGCTAAAAATTCTCAAATAAGCACTTTATCAAAAACTGTTAACCAAACAGTCCCTTAAGGCAACTTTGAGCTTATTTTAAGATAAGCTATTGGATCCTTATGACATAATGACCTATACTACCTTAAAGTTTGACTAATAAGCTACCTAAATCTATTCTTAAAAAGTATTTTAAAACTCAAATGCTTAATAAAAAAGCTGTTTGAAAACTGCTTATATACTCAGTGTATGCTGAGTTTACTACTTGGCTTTTAAAAAAAACAAATTGCTGAATTTGAGCTTAAAAACATATAGCTTAATGAACTTTTAAAAGCAAAATAAGCTGAAATAGATCTACTATTACCTAAAATCTACTTGTGAACAAAATTTGAAATTCTAAAAACTATTTTTACCTGCTGATTTTTAAGCTAGAAATTGGCTACTTGGCTTTTTATGACTGCTAATGCAGTTGACATATAAACTACTAAAACTTAAAGCTAACAAATGCAGGCCTAGCAAACTATCTTCTACTCTAATAGAACACTAAAACAACTATAATTCCACTAAGTATAACAACTGGAAGAAATTAAAACCTAATGAGCTTAAGTATCTGAGTTTTTACTAACAGATTCTAATGACTATTTATAAATGATTATTAAAACTGATTAATCCTAATAACAACTTTAAATTCTATCAATATAGACCAAAATATGGAGTTTGCATTCAATTTAAAAGACTAAATGGTTACAAGCAGTTCTGACTTTGCTTGAACCAAACACCCCTTTAACTTGATCAATCCCATTTTTAGCTTATAGATTTAAGATTTAAAGAACAAAATTCAAATCCAGATGGTAAGTTGTAATAAGACCTAATAAGCAAATGTGAACAGACTAATAAGCCAGAACAATAAGCTATAAGCTAAACTAATATTTTTGGTTTTTAACTGTTTTATGACTAATTTTTGCAAACTAAAGATTTATACTAAAAATTAAACTAGATAAACATTAAATAACAAATATAAGCAGAATTAAGCAAATCTAAACTAAAATAAGCAAGCAATAAGCAATGATAAGCTAAAATTAAAAATTAAGCTATAAAAAGGAGTTGAGAACTTACAAGAGCTTTTGCTCTAAACAAGGCTTATCAAAATGCTTTTATGAGCTATTAACAAGCTCCAGCTTATCTTATGATAAGCTGGTGAGGACCTGGAAGTCCTTCCATTACTGACTTCCTTTCCATTAATAAGTTGTGGTAAGATTGGAGTGGATTTGAGTATTACTTAAGCTCAGTTAAGCTTTAAGAGCTTAAATGAGAATGTTGCTAGCTTATGTAGAGATTAAGACAGATTATTAAGAACTATTTGATCAATTAAGAGCTTATTAAACCAAATTGCTTATTAAGTAAAACATAAATTGCATGTTTAAAATGAAAACACACTTTTATTAATAAAACAGTAACTAATTACAAATTGAAAAAGAGATTACATTCACTAAATTAAAAGACATTACAATAAGCTAAATTGCAAAAACTAAAAGTTATTTAAAAACGACACTAAGCTAGCTAAAACTACTCCTAGATGATCCGTTGTGAGTGAGAGAGGTCTTGTATTTATAGGCCTGGAAAGAAGGATCTAGACCTCTACACACGCTACTCTTGAACTCTAATCTTCGCCCTTTATTCCTTACAATCAGTAGATGCCCCTTCTTAGCCCTTGGATCAAAATTGAAGCACACGGATTGCCAGCGTGGCAATCCTTGTGTCAGAGGCCTTGTGCTTCTTTTGGCTTGATTTTATTGTAAAATCCCATCTTTTGGTGTGTTTCTTTGTAGCACGCGCGTCAACCCCTTGAGGTGTCTTGGCCAATGAGAAGCTTTGGTGACGTTTTGCTTTGCTGAGGTGTAGCTTGGTACTAAGCATCTCTTAGCCACATCATTAATTGAAAGGGCGTAGGTTAATTTGGATTTAATTTGAGCTGGGAGGTAACTTGGGATGAAGGGTGAATAGTGTTTCACCCCTTCGCGCCTTTTTACCCATTTGTTTGACTGAGAGTTTAAAAAGGGGGTGTTTGACTTGGGCCGGGTTTTTATTAAATTGGGCCGGTGATGGGTTTGAGGGTTTTGGTAAAAAGGTTTATAAGGGTTAAAGAATTAACGACCGTTAGTTCTTTATTAACAAAGGACTAACGGTGTTATGAATTTAAGGGCTTTTGGTGAAAATATTTTAACATTAAGGGCTCATTTGGGATTTCGATGGTTTTGGCATTTTGTGGGTTGACCATAGTTTGGACCATGGGTTGACTTTGTGTTGACCAAGGTTGACCATTTGACCTTTTTGCTATCAAACTCCCGCTTGTTGTGCACTCTATCCGTTCCCGTGTCCGTGTTTGTTCGGTTTTGATCATTTTCTTGTGTTATTTGCAATATCCGTACCTACACATCACAAATGACAAAACAAGCAATATACAAGCATAATTTGCACAATTTGTTCATTTTAAGGTCATTTTTGGTATAAAAAGGATATGTGATTTCTAACATATCAGTCAGTATTTTCTATAGTCTTCTCAATATAAACCTTATGGGCGTCCTTATTGTTCTTAAGTCTATGAGAAATAGGTTCGATGTCTAGCTTGAACATTTCTGGAGCAATAGTGGTATTAGGTTTTGAAACCGCAGTATCGACAACATTTTTCCCTTTAAATTTTCTCAATTCATTTTTTAATGCTGTAATAGCAAAACCTTTTCTTGAAGTTGAGAATTTAAATCTGAATTTTCAACAGACTTTCCATTGATTTGAGCAATTAAAGAGTCATAATGTTCTTTGGATTAAACACGTATCTTTCTAATTGAGTCAAATTGGTATTTGTAAATTGATTTCAAATGCTCTCATTAAATTTTCATTTTCAAAAAGTAATTTTGCCAAACTATGCTCCAGCTCAATGTTGATTATTTCAATCTCATCAATATCTTTCTTTACATTTTCCACACTATCTTTTCCACTCAAAGATTTAATCCTATCTTTCAACTTACTTATGACCGTGTCCTTTTCTTGTGACTGAGCTTTCAATTCATTTAATTCAAATAATTGATTAAATGTAGGAGCATTTTGGTTTTCACGAAAATTGTCCTTTTGAAAAACTTCTTGATTGAGTTGAGTCTCTAATTCCAAAGAAATGCAATGCTTTTTGAGTGTTGAATAACTTTTCAAAAGTTTATCGTAAACATCTTTTTCAATCAAATCTTTCTTTTTGAGAAGCTCAGTCTTAAGTTCTAGACACTTATTGCATTCATTTACACATGACCTTTTCTCAGCAAAACTATCCACAGAATTCACAGCAATGTGCACAATTTCTTGAGACATGATTTGTTTCAGGAGTTGATCATTATCAATGCTTAGCTGTTTGATTTGAATTTCAAAAGCGTTTGATTTGAATTTCAAAAGCAATTTGTTTCAGGAGTTGATCATTATCAATGCTTAGCTGTTCCATTTGGTTAAAAATAGTTTGAACTTTAGTAATTTCATCTAAAAGAGTTTTATCAAACGCATTAAATGTGTCCTTTAAAACTTTTAAAAATGGAATTATTTCAGTTACAAAACACGGTTTGGTATGTTCAAAACCCTACGCACCCACAGTAATAGCATCGAATGTGGTTCTCTTTTTCACAACATTGTCAAAATTGGCCAGTTGATATTTTAGCTTTTTAAGACTTTCATATACCAAACTTACCTTAGGAATTTCACTAGAAGCTTCAATTTTAACAAACTTATCATTTTTCGGTCTTCGCGAATTTAGTGAATGCTTAGACTAAAAGTTATGGAACAAGCTAAGAGCTAACACGCTCGATGGGTCAAAATGTATTCTTATTCTACCAGTAGGAAAGTCAAAATTGTGACAAAAACACTTATTTTATTTTTGAAATTTTTTAAATTTTTTCATTTTTTTTTAAATTTTGGTGGGAAAACGGGGTACGTGAGAAACATGGCAAAAGTAGGAAGATCATATCGTAGAATATCTACCCCATACATAAAATTAATCATTGTCCTCAATGTTTCCTAGCCTTAGAATCAAAAACCCCATAATAGAACTCAAAAAGTCGAATGCCATGATCCAGCATGACAGAGGGAGTATCACAAAAATCTCAAGGCCGTTTTTCAAGTATGCAATAAAAGATAAATTGTTAGTCGATAATAATCTTAGGATATCGGATTTCCCCAAACTAATTGCAAGCAAAGGATAGGAAGCTCGAGTGAACCGGGACAAAACACCGAACACGAGAGTCTTCAGAAAATTTTGGGTCCATCCTACAAACAATCACAAGCACAAACAACAAGAAACGGAAGAGTACAAGCCTCCTCACATCACAATAGAAATAAGAAAGAAGATATAAAGATAAGCATGGGGTGCCTCCCACGAAGCGCTTTGTTTTTGGTAACCGAGTCACATAGCTTGACTCGATCCCCGAATTCATTCGTCCTTGGAGAAAGTTTGGAGATCCTGGACTACCTTGGGTGGTAAGTCCCCTCCGAAGTAATGCTTCACACGATGACCATTCACCTTAAAGTTTGGACCATCGGGTGAGTTATCTCCGTTGGTTCCATATGGGAAAAACTTTGGTGATGGTGCTAAAGGTCCTGTCCACGACCAACGAGTTTTAAGCTTTCCCGAGAATATCTTTAGACGAGAGTTGAAGAGTAAAACTCGATCACCAACATTGAAAATGCGGTTTTTGATCTTTGAGTCGTGAAGCTTCTTCGTCCTCTCTTTATATATCAAAGAATTCTCGTAAGCTTGATCACGAAGCTCATTAAGTTCATTAAGTTGAAGCTTCCGGTGATCACCCGCGGTTTTAAGATCGAAATTAGCATGTTTCAAAGCCCAATATGCTTTATGCTCTAACTCGATAGGTAAATGGCAAGACTTTCCGTACACTAGTTTGTAAGGCGTACAACCAATCAGTGTCTTAAAAGCGGTACGAAATGCCCATAAAGCGTCATCTAGTTTGTCGGACCATGAGGCACGGTTTTCTCCAACCGTCCTTTCAAGAATACGTTTCAAGCCACGATTGGACACCTCCACTTGACCGCTCGTTTGAGGGTGATAAGCGGTAGCAAGACGATGAGTGACCCCATACTTAGACATTACTTTAGCAAATTGATCATTACAAAAATGGGTCCCACGATCGCTTATAATAGCTCTCGGTGTTCCGAATCAGGCGAAAAGAGATTTCAAAAACTTAACTACAACTCGATCATCATTTGTGGGGAGCGCATTTACTTCCACCCACTTCGAAAGATAATCAACGGCAACGAGGATGTATTTATTTCCACGTGAAGATAGAAATGGTCCCATAAAATCGATACCCCATACATCGAAGATTTCACAAACTTGAATAGCGTTTTGAGGCATCTCATCTCTTTATGAAATTTTGCCTTGTCTTTGACACGTATCACAAGATTTGATCATAGTATGGGCATCTCGATATATGGTCGGCCAAAAGAAACCGGCATCAAATACTTTTTGAGCGGTGAGATTGGCACTATGATGGCCCCCGGTGGGTCCTTCATGACAAGCTTTGAGGATATCATTAGCTTCTTGCCCATGCACACACCTTCGAATGATTTGATCCGCACAAATACGAAAAAGATAGGGATCGTCCCAGAAATAATGTTTAACGTCCTTGAAAAACTTCTTCTTTTGTTGAGTCGTCATTCCTTTGATGATAAAATTCCCCGCATAGAAATTTGCATAGTCCGCAAACCATGGGGTACTTCTACTAGATATTACACCAAGAGTCTCTAAAGGAAAATTTTCATTTATGTCTTTGTTTTCTAACACATCCTTATGAGGATTCTCAAGTCTAGATAAATGATCGGCCGCGAGGTTCTCACTTCCTTTTTTTATCACGGATGGTGATATCAAATTCTTGTAGGAGGAGCACCCACCGGAGCAACCTCGGCTTAGCATCTTGTTTATTCATAAGGTATTTTAAAGCCGAGTGATCCGTATACACTATGCTTTTAGATAAGACAAGATATGGCCGAAATTTTTCCAAAGCATACATTACGGCAAGCATTTCTTTCTCCGTCGTTGTGTAATGAATTTGAGCTCCGGTCATTGTCTTACTAGCATAATGTATAGGCTGAAAGTGATTCATCTTTCGTTGTCCTAAAACCGCACCAATCGCGAAATCACTTGCATCACACATAAGTTCGAAAGGTAGGTTCCAATCTGGGACAACTAAGATCGGAGCTTCGGTAAGCTTCTTTTTAAGAGTCTCAAAAGCATCAATACAATCCTTAGAAAACACAAACGGTGTTTCCTTCTCAAGAAGGTGAGTCATAGGTCTAGCTATTTTGGAAAAGTCTTGGATAAAATGTCAGTAAAAACCCGCATGACCTAGGAAACTCCTAACACCTTTTACGGTAGTCGGGTGAGGGAGCTTAGCGATAACATCGACTTTAGCACGATCGACCTCAATTCCCGACTTCGAAATTTTTATGACCTAACACAATTCCTTCTTTACACATAAAGTGGCACTTCTCCCAATTTAGAACTAAATTCGTGTCTTCACACCTTTTTAGCATCTTTTCTAAATTGGAGAGGCACAAATCAAAACTATCCCTAAAAACCGAGAAATCATCCATAAACACTTCCATAGTCTTTTCGATCATATCATGGAATATGGCCATCATACACCGTTGGAAAGTACCAGGAGCATTACACAAGCCAAAAGGCATGCGACGGTATGCGAAAGTTCCATACGGGCATGTGAAAGTAGTTTTCTCTTGGTCCTGGGGATCTATTGGTATTTGAAAATACCCTGAAAATCCATCTAGAAAACAATAAACTCATTTTCGGCTAATCTTTCTAACATTTGATCCATAAACGGCAATGGAAAATGATCTTTTTAAGTCGCTTCATTTAATTTCCTATAGTCGATACAAACTCTCCACCTGGTAACTAAACGTGTCGGAATTAATTCATTCTCTTCATTAGCAACAACGGTTATTCCTCCTTTCTTTGGAACACAATGCACTGGACTAACCCATGGGCTGTTAGAGATCGGGTAAATCATGCCGACATCAAGGAGTTTTAGGACCTCCTTTTTTATTACCTCGTGAATTTTTGGGTTAACCCGTCTTTGACTTTGAACCTTGGGTTTCTAATCATCCTCCATCAAGATTTTGTGTGTACAAAAACGAGGGTCGATACCCTTGATGTCGGTGATTTCCCAAGCAATGGCCCATTTATGTGATTTAAGCACCTTTAAGAGAGCATCTTTTTCATTATCTTTTAAACCTTTTGCAATAATCACTGGTAACTTGTCGTTTTCTTCTAAGTAAGCATATTCCAAGTGAGATGGTAAATCTTTTAACTCTAATTCCGGAGGCTCTTTAATTGAAGGTTTTGCCTTGGTGACTTCCTTAAGGTATTCATTCTTCATTGGAGGGAGAGTCGGAGATGGGTCTTCATTTAACAATTGCTCAAGATAAAGAATATCTCCTTCCGTGTCGTAAAAATCATCATCTAAATCCGTAAAATCATACGGAGTTTGTAAGAAAGTCTCCATTTCTTCCACAATAAAATTTCCTCCTTCAAAAGGAGTGAACGAAGGGGTAGTAGAAGAAAGAATCGGTTCTGAAGACGAAGTGGGATTGCCGCTCGAAGAACTATTCGAAAAACCAAGTACTTTTTGAGAAAATTGCTCACAAGCTACATCAATGATGTCAATTCGGTTTATCGACGAATCATCATATGTCGAGGAACATCGCGTAGTCTGATTGAGATTAAAAGTGACGGCTTCGTTGTCAACTCGAAGGGTTATTTCTTCTCCATAAACATAAATTATAGCACGACCGGTCCTAAAAAAGGATCTCCCAAGTATGAGAGGTACTCGAGGATCGGCTTTGAAATCAACAACAACAAAGTCGGTAGGAAAGTGAAATTTCCCAACTTTGACAAAAACATCTTCAGCGAGTCCTTTAGGATGAGTAATAGATCGATCCGCTAGTTCTAAAGTCATCTGCGTTGGTGTAAGTTCGGGTAAGGATAACTTTTTCCAAAAGGAAAGGGGCATAAGATTTATACTTACGCCAAGATCGGCCAAGGCGTGACATACATCTATTCTCGGGAAATTACAAGGAATAAGAAACTTGCCGGGATCTCCAAGCTTTTCGGGAAGCTTTTTGATAAGCATCGCCGAGCAATTCTCGTTCAACGGTATCTTAGCTAACTCAAGCAATTTGTCCTTATTCATAAGCAATATAACAACCCAAAATTTTCACCAATGTAATATCTCTCTGTTATATAATATATCACTTTTCACGGGGAAATTTTTGCTTTAATCTCTTATTATTCAACGTAACCTGCATAACTAAAGTTAACGAGCTCACGCAACCTACCTATGCCATCTATATCTATTTATATGTCAAGCAAACATCATAACATGTCAAGTCAATATCATAATATCATTTTTACAAAGTACATTACTCATATAATGTACCATTTGCAAAGTTATATCAAGACGAGCTATAAACCGTTATCGTATACCTCTAAACCCTAATTCCATGAAGGGTTAATATCTAAAGTGAATGTACAAGCTACTAAAGCTCATGTACAAGTAATATAACATCTCATTTGAATACATCTTCCCTCCAAAATAAGGTATAAGTCCTTTAAAGCATAATGTATAAGTCATTAATGCACGATGTCCAAATAGCTGTTTTACCTCCATTTTCATTCTAGTTTCTTCACCGCCACTTTTGTACAAGCTACTACACTCAATATAAAATGTATAAACCCAAATTATTCTACTCATAAGCTCTCACACATATTTTTACACTCAAAACCCTAATTCAAAACCCTAAACCCTAAAACCGAGCTAGTTTCTAAACCATGACCCGTTTCTTTAACCTCAACCATTATTCAAATAAGTTGTAATAACATAAATTACAACATTATAAATCACATTCCATCATTACATCATCATTTCAACAACAATGTACAAGAATTATACCTAGAAAACCCTAAACGAACCCTAATTTGAACTTTTGACCCGTTTATTCATTTTCGGAAATTTTAAACCCAAACCACCTATCAAATCTTTTGTAAACTCTTAATACAAGTCTTGTGATCATTAATCTATCATTTCTAATCAAGTGTACTCGAATTATAAACAAGAAAACCCATTTTGAGTCCTAGTTAACCCGCGACCTCCATTTTTGCAATTTAACCCATTTTTAAAACTACTCTTGCAACCAAGCACCATTGTGACTTACCTACATGCCTCCCTAAGCAGCTTACCGTGCTACTTAATCCATTTCTTGGCTAGAAAAGAAGCCGCATCTTCCCTTGCTCACCAAGCTTAGCCGCGACACCCCCATGAACCGTACAACACTTCTAGCTAATCATAGCTTACATGATTCATCTCATAGCCTCTACACATCAACCTCTAGCTGATCCACATGTCATATCTTGAGCACAAAGTCACCTTGGCCTCCAAGGGTTGAATTCGACTATAAATAGTATTCCAAACCCCTCATTCTAACTCATCCCCCACATCTTCTCTCTATAACCCACAATAGCAGCAAGTATTTGCTCAAAAAGTTCCTAAGAAGTCCCAAGAACAATAATCAAGAGAAAGATTGAAGCCTTGAAGCCCTGGAGTCGTTATTCTAGGCGTACGAAGCTAAAAGTCCCGATTTCGACCCATTTCTAAGCTATAAGCTCAAAACCAGGTTCCATAAGATCACATTCTGTTTTCATACCCTTATAATGTTCATATGATCATGCTTAAATCACTATATAAAGCTTTGTACCCAAAAACATATGTGTTTTACCTTTTTGATCCAAACCGAGCTCATGAAACCCTAATTTTATGTTTTTGCTTAATCTATAAGATAAAATTGTAAACTATGTTACTTAGCTATTTCCTAAGAAGATTTAACTTATGGTATATTTATAACCACTTTATCAAGTCTTGATGGAATTTGAATTAAAAACCTACGCGTTTCCATTTTAAAACCCTAAATTCGACCCGTTTTGATTTCTTGCTTAACGAATCGTTATTTTAAACTTTCGTTACGTTAAATCTTCATATTTTAACTTGTATTAATAAGCTATAACCTAAAAGGACTAAAAGTGTCATTTTATCAAAGTTATAACTATAAGGGTCTATTATGTCACTTTTCAAAGTACAAGGTTTACTTAGTATATCTTTTAAACTTAAAGGACCAAAGTCGTAAAAGTGCAAACTTTGAGGGTACATTTGCCACTTTTCAAACTCAAGGGTCTAAAATGTAACATTTTGAAAAAGTATAAAAACACATTCAAAACATTACAAGACATAACTTTAATTAACTCTTCTCGTGCTTTACATTTCCAGATATTGATTAAAACGCATAAAACTGATTATATCGTATCACAATACTAGGGAGCTTCATATTAAGAGGTTTCATCTTGGTATTACGTTCTGACTAAGTTGTTGGGTTTACGATTTAAAGTGCCCTAGCTCCTCAAACGTTTACTGAATGAATTCTGAATTATGATGGCCCGAACAGTGATACAATAATTCCAAACTCTTCAATCAAACTCATAACTCTTAAAACTAAAGTTCTAGAGTACAATCTTCCTAAGACTCAACATATTTACTCAGGTTGCGTGACGTGGCTGTTTACTATCATTTTACTATATCAACCATCCCCGGTTAAGATTGTGATAAGGTCGTCAGCTTTCATTTCAGAATAATTATTACATCTACCTATCAGGTGAAGTTCATAACCTCGCCTTTACTTATTTACATGTTTTATAAACCCGCGAGGGGGATACATGCTTGTTACAAACTCTTTTACATACTCATTTATCTTATAACAATTATTGTTTTTTCAATGACTTCGTGAAGTTCATAACCTCGCCTTTACTTATTTACATGTTTTATAAACCCGCGAGGGGGATACATGCTTGTTACAAACTCTTTTACATACTCGTTTATCTTATAACAATGTGATTACTTTTCAAAGACTTATACATGCTTAAACCAGGAATACAAGTGTTTTTACAATTATATCTATCCTATACACAATTACAACTACTGTCTAGTTACCTTTATGGCCCAAAAGTCCGCATTCATCATGGAACATTAATCACTAAGGATGAACCGAAATATTGTGGATAGATCTATCGGGATTGACGAATCCTGTTTGTGTTAGCCGGATAGGTAACCAAACACACTATATTTGAATTTCATAGGTATATGGCAATTACCTACACCGAGGGCCATTATCTTTTTATATATATATCACATCATTTTGGGTATATATATACACTAGTCAGTTTGTGTGCCATGAGCCAGACCAGACTATACTATACAAGACAAGACCAAACAGACCAAACAAGACAATAACGCAGTAATACACGGTTACTATGATAATTGCATTCGTTGCAATTATTACAAATAACGGGTATATAATAACGTGACCCAAGATCATAACAATAACATTTTCATAATAATTGTGTTTGTACAATTATTACACTATGATTGTGTTCACACTGTTTATCAACCTACGAATTTTCACTCACCTTTGTGTTGACTTTTTAGCAGTTTATCTCAGGTTATGAGCAATATACGGCACGGAGTGCATGACCAAGAAGATGGCTAAAACTTGTTATCAATCACACTGAATGTAACTAGAATTTTTGGACCTCCTTGTAAACTCCTGATTTGAAATGATGATAACATATCTTTTGAACAAACGTCTCTTTTGGGTCGTTTTCTATGATTATGATTGTTGTATCCATGAAGTAATACCCCAGATTAGCTTCCGCTGCTATATTGTAAAAATGGGGTGTTACATGTTGCTTAGCAATGGCCTTCCTGTGTCCTTCTTTGTTGCTTCATTCCCCTCTAAATCGAGCTTGAATAGCAGCAAACATTGATTGAGCATCAACATACTGATCGAATGTAAGTTGATGTTCATTGGGCAGTGCCATGAGCAGTAGACTTCTGGCCTTTACATCATTCTTTTTACACGTCTTTTCTTCAGCAGTAGAAGGCACAATCATCTTTGTTGCTGTTATAGGACCAGTTTTCTTGTCTGTATACAGGAAAAGTACCCCAAATTCCTATTCTCTATGACCTCCCATAGAGCATAATCCTGGATCTGAAAGTACTGTTTGATCCTGATCTCCCACATCTCATACTCCTCGAGTTTGAGCATGGGAAGCTTAGCCAACGCATTGTTCTGAGTGTTCCACCAATCCATTACTACGTGATTCAAAGTTTCTCACAAAGCGCAGCTCATATACCAACTTGTTGATCCACGCCTTGATCGATTCTTAACGTAGTAAAAGTGTATTGTTACTTTGGATGAATCCAAAATAACATATATGACTAGCCAGTCCCCGCTCATTGTCGGCTGCTGTGCCATAAGATCTCTAAAAGATTACGGCTGTGAATGTTTTTGTTCTCTTCATAAATTGTATGAACGCTCTAGAATCCTTTTCTAGAAATTGTTTTTCTGATGGTGTGGTGAAACAGTCGCGTTAATGTGTAATGTGGGACTGGTACATGGTGGCGGCGACAAATATTTAGCGATAAATAGCTTCTTCGAGAAACTATGTTTTCTAGTTTTGGTTTTTTGTTTAAAATAAAAACCCTTTCTCGGCACATGTGTGGGGTGTACCTTTTTTTTAGATACGGCGTATCTGTGCCTGCACTCACCAAAGACTACGAACGAAACAAGATCCAATACACCGTATCCAGGAAAGGCAATACGCCGTATTCAAGCTTTATGGGGATAAAATATTCTGGAAGATATCAAACATGGTCCCTACTCCAAGAAACACCCAATACGCCGTATCCAAGACATTTGATGTGCCATATCAAACCGACTTCAGACCCTATAAATAGAAAACTCAAAAACGAGTTTTTGAGTGTGCTAAATCATATTCTCGATACCTAAACCACAAAGTCGATTTTCAGAGGAGAAAAAGAGCAGAAGAGGTCGAGCAACGCGATTAATTCCATAGGAGACAACGTGTAATTTCTTATACTCTTGTAATCGTTCAGTTTTTGGTATCATTCATTAAATCGGTTAGCTTACCTTGGCTAAATCATTACTCTTGTATTAATTATGACGTTTGAAGGCTAATATCTTCGGGTATTAGCCATTGTTATGAAGATCTTTATGTTTGGTTTGTTTATCTTGATTTCTTAATTTATCGTTGAATTATTGTTTATGTTTATCACATGATACTTGTTTACGTGATTATGTATGTGACCTATCATTCAACTGGATCTAGTGATACGAACCAAGTAATCTAGATGCTGGGATAGTTCTTCATATAGTAATATGTATAGGTGAAACAAATAGTATCACTAATAACGTCCTGTTTTCCTTGATCGAACAAGTTAGACTATTGTAGGTGGTGGCTTGGTACTAACTAATAACGTTCTGATTCTTTGGTATAGAGTGGATTTTGGACTACCACCTAATACAAGTTATTGTTAAGCTATAAGTGGGTAAAGTCTCTATGAGCTAGGGTTTGTACGACATACACCGTGTTGTTCTCAAGATGAATTATAATCAATAAATAAAGATGCTTTATGCGGATGCGTTTAATTGTGACAGGATTCTATGTGTCTATGTCTTACGAATAAGTAACACCTAAGTCTTAAGAATGATATGACGCATCGAGATAAGTAATCATTACACTAATAAACAAACCAACGTTCTGATTGGATTAATAATGGTTAATACAGTTTTCTTATATTTGGCTAGACCGCTCTTTTATCTTCAGTTAATTTTCTTGTGTTTGTTTTAGTGTCTTGAATTGGTTTTAGTCACCACCAAACCCGTGCCAGTCTCTCAGACTGAAAACCCCTTTATCCATTAGATTTATGAATTAACATAGGTTTAGCATAGGTTTAGCATAGATTAGACTAACTTTGATTAGAAAAACTAAAGTATTAATCAATTGAAAGTGTTCCTCGCTCCAAGTGTTTGACACCCTACTTACCACAAAACTCCCACCGACCGGGTACACTGCCCATTAAAGTGTTGTTTTTGGTTAAGTCAGCAAAATATAAATTTAAAACTTGAATCATAATTTAACACCACATAACGACACAATCACCAGTGTCGTACTTATCAGGCATTTGATAGCACCCTTGTCGGTAGCTCACGGCTGTCCTACCAGAGGCGTGTCATACCCAGGACAGACAATGCCAGCACCTCTATAGCTCCTCACACTGATGACCAGACCGACCCTTGATATCTACCCTTTACTCTTTTGATTGTTATTATCTTTTGTGGACTTGTACTGTCATTGATTACTGATATATATTACGATATGATTTTGGTTTGCTTGTGTATGATAAAATCAAGTCTGGCAGTAAGTTCAGTACCATAGTTCATGATACGAAACCAAACACGCTATCTGAATCAAAAGCAGAATTAAGAAGAGAGAATGATTTCAAATGTGCGAAAGCTAAGGAAAAAGGTCTAACTTAAAGACCGGCTGAAACAAAAGTGCTTCCTGGGAGACAACCCAGTCGTTTTTAAATTGTTTGAATTGTTTTTAATTGTTTGCACGAGTTTGTCTTCCCAGACACTCCATACGGCGTATCGAGCCCATGTGGATACGGCGTATGGATGTGTTTGGACGTTACCAGTCTGTAATTTAATTTCAGTACTTTAAAAATTTTAATTGTTTTTATAGGAACCATATGGCATATCCTAGGGTTTGGGATACGGCTTATTGATCCCTATACAGTTGTGTGTTTAATTGTTTTCCTGCATTGTAACCATTGTATAACCGAGATAGGAATTGCACTTTTGTCTTCTAAACTTTTATGCAGGACCTTGCTATAAGGAAAATCGAAGATATGGTATACTCTGAAAAAGACGTGTGTTGAACTCGTACGAGCATTCTGAAGCCTCGTCAACACACTTTTGCTCAAGAACTCAAATTAGAGAATCATCCTGAGCAACATATCAGGGGAGTTCCTCGTTCTAATTCTATTTCCCATTTTCTTTAATTGTTTTATCTATACAACGAGGACGTTGTATAATCTAAGTGGGGGGATGGAGAATTAGAACGCCTACTTGTCCTTTCTTTTACAAATAATATGCTATATGCTTAAATTATGTCAAATTTAAAATTTTTTCTAGCATAACTTTTATAAAACTACTAGTTACATGACCTCGCGCACTATAACCCTTGATACCAAATTGTAAGAATTAAGCCTATTCCGTTTCCAAACGTTTACTAAAAATTCCACAAAAATTATGAGTGTGCCGGTGATGTAGTGGACTTTAGAACTTGGCTTGGTATATCACTCGAGACCACAACGATGAGTACTATGGACTTAGATGGAGAAACATTTTTAACTGGTAAATTTCTAGGAATACACCAAAAAGCCTAAATGTTGTAAAATTAACTAACTACACTGGTTAGTTAAAATCCGTGTAACCCTTTGCTTACTCTCACTATAAGAGTAAGATCCCCTAGAAAAACCTGTTGAGCCGTTCCTGTCATTTTCACACCATATGTTTATTTCGTTACACCTTAACACCTTAGCATACCCTGTAGATTAAGCCTACTTAATCAAAGTTGCTAGTTGCTTTTGTGTAAAGTTTTTGTATTTCCTGTGTCAAAATGAAATTTTATATCTCTGTTATGGTCGTGAAATTGCACAATGCAATGGGAAAATATGTAGCTCGTGTATTTTGCTACTTTCGTGATTATGTGTTATGTCCGAAGATGAAGTATTAAAGGAAAAATTATCTGGATGAATTATGATTGTGAAGATGGTGAAATTGCACCAAGGATTATCATATGAAAAAAATGGAAAAATATAAAATGCATCAAAAAAGAGAAGGAAGATTTATATTCAGTTCGCTAAACTTAAGCCGATGAAATTCTTGGAAGGGTCGATTATTTGTGGACAAAAATTAACGATGTATAGTTTTGTATAAAGTGGTCGATATCACCACTTTTGTAAAAGTATGTAACTTTGGGATGTTCGGGAAGTTGACCGTTATGGGAACGCCAACTTAAGTTGTCTTTGTCATCTCTATGATCGAAGCATTTGTTTATATTTCGAGTCTTTATCATGGAACGGTCGGGGAAGAGTTACTAGCAACTACCTTATTTGTTCGAACTTAATCTATTTGCTTTGTGAATTTTATTTAACAATAATTTACTTTCCTTTCCTAGTAATTAACCTTAGGTTTTACTCGAACGAGGTTGGGATTGATTCATGCATGTTTCTTCCGCCGTTACGGCCATGTATGCGTGATTTAGCCTCCTTGTTGGTTTATTACTTTTGGTGAAAACTAGAAGATCCCTACCCAATATCATTCTTCATCCTAAACCTTGGTTAAACCCGAATGAGGATATGATCGAACACACATGTCTATTCCTTCGTTACGGCGGTGTATGTGTGCTTCAGCTGCCTTGTTGGTGTGGTACTATCAGTGAAAGATTGTTAGAATGATCACCCCTTAGCCTTATATAAAAACCCAATTTACCTTTGACTTGTTTCTCCTTAGCTCTAGTGGCGGGGATGTGTATCCTTGCCAAGCATATGATATGAAGCTAATCATGACCGAGCAAATGAGCGTACCAATTAAATGTTACACCCTAGATTAGTTGAGTGATCTAAGTGTTTTCATTTTTATATTTTGTGAGGTGCTTGGTCTTGTACAGGTGATTAAAACAAAAGAAGTGCTTAAACGGAAAAATTCTTGACTTCCGTTGGGATAAATTTTCAATATAATATAGAGTCTACTTAAGGACAAGTAGGATTTAAGTGGGGGGATATTTGATGACATCAAATAACGTCACATTTATACCATCATTTATCCCGAATAAGTTACCCATTTTTATATAATTATTGCAAGAATTTGTACTTAATTGCTTCAATGTGTTATTTGCAGTAATTGAGGAGTGATTTGTGAAGACATGCTAAAAGGCGCATATTTTGGAGTTAAAACGAAGATATTTGAAGATTGACTATTTCTCACCGCTGTATCCACTAAAAGGGATACGGCGTATCAGCGCCTGGACTTCACAAGAAAATGCGTATTATCACTTCCCAATACGGCGTATCCAACTCCTACTATACGCTGTATCTATCAAGATAACTATTCAGAGATTTGGCGAATAATATATTTTGGGAAGATATAACAAATTGATTATAAACTTTGCACGCATTCCAAGGGAAACACCCCAATACGCCATATTGGCCTAGCCCAATACGACGTATCTAGACTTTTTCAGAGGCTATATATAGAAGAATCAAAAACGAGTTTTCAGTGTGCAAAATCATATTCTTCATACCATACTCATAAAAGACGATATTCTGAAGAAAAGAAGAGCAACCAAAGGTCAAGCATCGATCACGATTCCATAGAAGACACCGTGTAATTCCTATACTCTTGTAATCATTTAATTTTTGGTATCGTTCGGTAAAACGTTTAGTTTACCTTGGTTATTTGATCACGCTTGTATAATTACAATGGTTATGGGCTAATACCCTAGGGTATTAGCCATCTTAATGAAGATTTAATGTTTGGTTTGTTTTAAAATCGATTTTCTTAATTTATCATTGAAAGTTTAATTATGTTTATCACATGATACTTGTCTACGTGTTTGAATATGCGACCTATCATTCAACTGGGTCTAGTTACGCCTAACAAGCGAGCTAGATACTGGGATAGCTCTCCATATCGTGTTTTATATTACTGGACCAATAGGATCACAAATAACATTATGTCTTTGTCTTTAAATTAAGAGCTTAGTTGGACCGGCAGGTGACCCGTAATGTTTCAACAAGTATGTTCTTGATTAATTGATAAAGATTTGAACAGTGGACTACAAGTATATAAAATACCATCAAACAGTAAGTGGGTAAAGTCCTGATGGGCTAGGGTTTATTAAGATGACCATTGCTTTAATCCCTAGATATATTATAATTAAACTAAAAGGATGCTATATGCGAATACGTTATCTGTGACAAGATTCAACGTGTCTAGGTCTTAGGATGATGTCCCGCCTAAGTCTTAAGAATGGTATGCCGCTTCGAGATAAGAAATCAGTGCACTAAATAAGCAAACCAATGTTTAATCGGATTTAATATGGCTAATACGGTTTTCTATTATTTGGCTTGTACCGCTCTTTTATCTTTTGATTATTTTCTTGCATCTTTATTGTGTTTAGAATTGATTATTGTCACCATAAAACCTGTGCCGGTCTCTCAGGCTGAAACCCCCTAATCCTATTAGAAAACGTATATAGCATAAGTTTAACAAGTAATTAGAATTAACTTAAGTAGAGTAATTAAAATACTGAAAGATTATAAAGTTAACGACCTTGCTCTTAGTGTTCGACATCCTACTTACTACGAAACTCTACCCGATCGGGTACACTGCCCGTTAAAGTGTTGTTTTAGGATAAGTCGGCTAAATATAAATTTAAAACTTATTAATCAATATATTGACCCTACACGACATCACATCAGTCATATAGCACAATTGTCCAACTGTTTGAGATATTGGCACATCAACTGGGTTTGGAGTCAAACCTACGAGCTCACCAACATTATTGTTGACGTTTTCGAGTATCATTTTTAGGTGTGTTATTAACAAAGGTAAATGTGAAGTATTATGATGAGGTGTCATTTTATATACTTTTTTGGGGTCATTTACCCCCTAAATCATGCATTTATGCCCAAAATAGGTACTTAATCATTCATTTTCAGGTATTTAGCATTTGGAAGGCATTTAGAGGAAATATACGTGAGTTAGGCTCATTTGGAGAAGAAACAGACAAGATTACGATCCAACACCAAGACTCTTCAAGATTTAAAATCTCAGCGCCTGGAGACGGCGTCACCATTTATACATGACGCCGTGACGGCGTCAGCCCGTACCGACTTAACTCGGATCTAGAAGATTCTACTTTATTACGGTGTCAAGATTAAAACGCGACGCCGTCAAAGTGATATTCTTATAAATATAGACCCGAAATTAGGGTTTTATGTGTGTAACTTTAGAGTAAAAAAGGAGGACGAACCCTAGTTCATTTGGCAGCTTATTTGGATGATTTTAGGGCTTCAAAACCCTATTGTACCTCCTTCAATTCATGTTTTAATCAAGTAAGACTATCTTAATCATTCAATATCTCTTGTTGTTTGATTCTTTATTGTTCTTGCTTTATCTTTAACATGCTTGGCTAAACTCCTTATTGTATTCATTTATGATTGTATGAAACCTAGAATGTAGATCTTAGTGGTGTTGCTTCTTGTGATGAATATGCATGTTAGGCTTTAGAAAATCAGCTTTTGTCTGTATCGCTGTTGATATGTCTAGGGAAACATGATTGTGTAGAAAGGATATCATCGGGTAACAGTCTTCATACTACCTTGCCCCTTATATGGTTGATCCACTTTTAATATATTTCAAATGTATTTAATATACTCTTGGGGGCCGGGTAATAGTCTTCATACTATCTTACTTTGTGTTTTGCCTCAACGGAATATTAAATAGACGGCGGGTTCGTGTAATCTGTTCATGACTTAGGAAATAATTACATAGATCATCACAAGTGTGACAAAGCAACAACACTAGGAGAAGCAATCTAGGGAGTAATACATGATTAAATGAATACAATCTTTTTATTATATTGTTATCACCATTAGCGTAGTTTATTATTTAGTTTAATAGCTAAAACCAACCAAACCTCTCAAACATATGATTTTACTGCTTTCTTATAAATATAAAAATACAAAAATAATCTTCTCTCAACCCCTAGAATTCTGTTAGACCGTGATCAAACCTTCCCAACCTATTCCCCTAGAGAACGATAACAACCCCCGAGTCTTGCCTATACTACTACTACAACGGTTAGGTACTCTGCCTAGGGAGTTGTAAAACTTCTTATAGAAGTCCCTTACGACAACCGCATCAAGTTTTTGGCGCCGCTGCGAAATACTGAATTTTACTAAAAATACAACACTCGGGAAGTATACCCATTCTTGTATAGTATAGCTTTAGGTAAGTTCAGGTCGTTCCATAAGAATTGAAGTTTTCACAGTTTGTAATTAAGGTGCTAAGGCTAAGATGATTGTCACGTATCAAATTAACCAAGACGAGCATATATCGAATGATGAAAAGAAAGCTATGAAAGAGAGATTCAAACAAGGAATAAGGTATTTAAGTTTTTAGGCAATGATCACTAAAAAATGATATGTTTAGGATAGTGTTTATAAGTTTAGAGAATAAAGATATCACAAGTTACAAATCCTTTCGTCCTTTAAATATAACAAGTGATTATATCGATTAATAACAACAAATCCTTTTGGCCTTTATAAGTTATTATAACCAATATATTAAGTGGAATGATTAAACACATATATAAAAGAACCCTTCCGGCCTATATTCTTATATAAAATATGTTTTACCAATTCAATAAACAATATCCAAACGCTCCATATCAAAGATCACATTATGCCCAAACAAACATTAGATTAATACTCCATAATTAAAGAGATGAAGATCATAACAATCATATAAATTCCAAAAAACTTCATATTAAAAGAGTTGTAGAAATTATACCAACGTTTACAAGATCAAAGAAGGCGATTACAAGTTCTCCCAAACGAAAACTATTCTAAAACCCAAGCTATTGATTCCAATCGACCCGAACCCTTAAGGTGTTGTCACCACCCTTGAAATTCGTGGTGGAATGATGAGAGAGTTGTTTGTGGAAGTGTGTGTGTATGTAAATGTGTGTAAAATGGGGTGGATTATTCCTCTATTTATAGGCTAAAATCGGGTCAAAAGTGCGTCGCACTTTATAAAAAGTGCAGCGTAGTTAGGGAGTTAAAGCACTCATCATTTATTGGGACTTTAACCGTGTCTTTGGGAAGTTTGAACGAAAGTGCGGCGTACAAGAAACATTGTGCGACGGTTTTGGAAACCCGATCAGAAGTGCGGCGCACAAGAGAAAAGTGTGCCGTACTTTGGCATTTTCTTGGATCTTCTTATTGAGATTTGTATGTGATGGTATGATAAGAGATGATTTCATCCCAAGCATCATAGGGAGGTATTTATAGGCTATAGATTACTTTATGACCAAGTTGGGAATGTATGTGGATGGATTATGGGCCAGATTCTCGAATTAATTGCATTTCCCTAAAGTATGTTGTACTCATTTGTAAACTTGGTTGTATTGGTAATATCTCAGCTTTTGAACGTTTTCCCATATTGTAGATAATTGAATTCTCTTTTCGTGGCCGCTTGAATCAACTCAATCCGAGTTCGTATGACCGAGTTATGACCAAAACAGTGAACATGTGTCGGGAAGCTCTGAGTTTGAGTTATTTCTTCGTTTAAGCTTCAATTCTTCGTGTAGTCTTCCGTATTCTTCCACGACACGTACCTAGAACATATAATAGCAAATATACTTGATTAAGTACCAAAAGTTCACGAGAAATTATCAAATAAATGCAAATAACGCCGCCGAAAATATGTATAATTTAGGCGTTATCAAATCCATCCACACTTAGCTATTGCTTGCCCTCAAGCAATTAAAGCAAAAAAAAAAGATCATTTATCGTGACTTGGAGAAAAATTCATTTTAGCATTAACAAGTGTTTACCAGTTTATAACTTTTCAGGCATAGACATATAACAGAGCACCTCACATAGGGAAAGTGTTTGTTTTAGAATTCACACGAGGCACTCAGATAAGGTTTTATATTTGTGAAGTCACTCAATTGCACAAACATAATCTAGGTCGCTACCATATGCTTGTACTAGACACATAAACATGCCCGTTGCGGCGTGAGCACCTAGACAGAAATCTCAAAGAGGCAAAATGTGATAACGATAGAGGTGAGTAGCAGATACTTGATTCCATGTTCCAGAACTTTGCCTTATACTTTGAACTTTTATTATTTTTTTCTTTTCTCTTTTTTTTCATAACAGATACTGCGATAACTAAGGCTGGCACAAAACTTCTTCTTCATTGAGCACATTTTTCTTGCTCTTGGGATACATTGGGGATCTCAACACTAAAAGCGAGTGCTGCAGATACATGATTGCATAGGGATTTATTTCACCTCTTATCATACGACTTTGTCTATAAATTAACCTCACTGCGGTCTAGTAAATGATGATCAAGCACAAGTTTTGGAGCTACTAAATTACCGGCCCACTCATATAACTTTATACCAATACCAATGTTCCAGAAAAGGCGACAAAGACCATACGTACACATCCGTAACGACGGAATAGACACATATGACTGCATTCAACCCTAACTCGAACAAGCTAAAGGCAAAAATTATCTTGGGTATCAAAGATGGATACCCGAATTCCTTAAGATCTAGAGGCGAACCTTACAATTTAAGTGGGTTGATTTTGTGCTAGTTAAAATGTCAATCCGGTTGGATTTGCCTTACTAAGCGTATGCATTTTTTAAGTTTTTGGAAAAGCAATATATAAATTTTTAAATTTTCCAGAAAATATCAGTTGAAAGTTTGAAAATTTCTGCAGGGCAAACATGGAGGGACATGATTAATTTTTCCTATTTGCTACCCCTCCACACTTAAGTTGAACATTGCCCTCAATGTGAGAACTGATAAATATAGAAAATAGGGAAAATTAAGGGAAATTGAAACTTCCCGGGGCTCATAAGTGCTTTGCTGAATTATGAAGGATATGGCGCGAAACGAAGCGCCAAGCATGTGTATTCTACCACATGTAATATAATACTCCTATTATATAAGTCTCCAAGTGTAAAATGCCAACCACCAATCCAAGCTCCACCTGTCTTATTCAATATGCAAAATAAACACAACTACGAATACCGTAAGATACTAAAGCGCACTTTCGTAGGCACCACGGTTGCATTTAGCGTATGAAACAAGCATTTAAACCACTCGGTGTCTCGAGTGGACGAGTTATAGTCTCGTGAGGGTTTCCAGCGAACACACCCACAAAGTTCAAAACATTCTTTTTTTGGGTACATAAATCGAGTAAGAAATACACGGGCCCATGCACATCAAACTTATCTAACTGTAAATTTTTTTGTTTTATATATATATTTTAGTTTTTTATAGGTTTATTATTATTTACTATTACTACTATTATTATTATTATTACTATACTTAACTTGATTCAGGATACCTTGACAATACGGTTCAAGTGGGGCTGATCCACTATTAAAGCTTGAGGATATGGTATTTTTGGAATATATTCACGGAATGGATATTTTTTTGTTTTTACCACATGATTGCCCTTTTTTAATGTCTTAATAGGTTTATCTTTTTTGATTTTATTGTTAACGATAATAGGAGGTGGTGAATCTTTTTGAGTCTTCGAAGGATCATCGGACTTTCCACTCCCGGTGAATACGACATTTACTTGCTCGGTGTGAGCTTGAGGAGGAGGTTGTGGTTTAGTCCTATCGGTTTGTTTTGAAAATATGTTTTGAGATTTGGACCACTCATCCATTTTTTTCCATCTTTTTAATTTTAATTTGGAAATTCTTTTCATTTTGCTTTATTTTTAAAATCATATCATTAACGTTGTTCTTGAAAAACATACTTGTAACTCTTTGATCATCCAAGAATTTAGTCATTAATTTTTCAAAATCAGTTTTAGATTGAGGTTCTTGGTTGATAGGTTTAGACTTTTTGTTAGGTAAAACACCAGTGGTTTTACCATCGTCTCTGGCAAAAAGTTTCCAATGAACAGTTCTCATGCTATGGATACATCTTTTGAAATCTTCGAAGTCATTTCTCACATCATTGTTTAATTCTGTGAGCGATTTCTTAGGATCATAAGGATCATGATGGGATTGACGAGAAAATGAATTATGAGAATCTTGGTTTTGATAATCTTCAGATTGGATGTAATTGGCTTCATGACGTTCACACATCGGCATGTCATTGTTCAGATGGTTTTTAGGATCGTGGTTGTCTCTAAGGTCCTGATATTTGTTACGCATCTCATGCATCTCCTCTTTTAAGCTCTGGAATTGAGAATCCATTTTTATTGTTAGAGCTTCCAATTTTTTCATTAATCGATAATTATCATCATTACTATCACTTCCATCGGCGAAGGAAACAAATTTTCAATGATGTTCGTTTTTAGATTTAATGGGCCAATCATGTTTGAAAAGGACTTTGTCATCAAGAAATTGAAAAGCTTGATTTGAAGTTTTGTAGAGGAAGATTCCTTCGGCAGTTACGTCCAGGATTCCTTGAGTGGGTTCGTCTAGACCATGATAGAATATTTGAATAATAGTTCCTTTGGTCAGACCGTGCCCATGGCATTTTCGAAGCATGTTCTTGAGTCGTAACCAAGCGTCGGTTAGACTTTCACATACGTTTTGTGAGAAATTTCTGATTTCAAGTAAAAGACGGTTAAATAACGAAGGTGGAAAGAATTTGTTTATAAAAGCTTTTCTCATTTGTTCCCACGATGTTATAGACTCTTCATTAAGTTCGTTAAACCAGGTTTTAGCTTCATCGCACAAGGAAAAGGGAAATATTCAAAGTTTTACGGCTTCACTCTGAGTTTCACCATATTTGAACATGTTGCAGATTGCGAGAAATTCACAGATGTGGTCATGCGGATCGGCCTGCAGATAACCATCGAATTTATTTTCCAAAATCATTTTCAAGTGGGTACTATTGATAACAAAGTTGTCATCAACATCGAGTTGAATAATGGCAGAATTAGGAGTCGGTGCTACAGTCTTAGCACTTTCCCACATAGGCTGATCATCAGGATCGAGAATTATTTATTTGGGTTCGACATCCTCTTCGGGTATATTTATGACGACAAATTCGTTAACGGAGGAATGATGAGTTGAAGATTTGAGTGATTCGATCTGAATAGATTCTTTTTGGATAATTTTAAATTTACAAGTCCTTGTTATTAAATTTTTATTTAATTTATATATTAGACTTACTAGTTGTTTTCCGAAAGATAGGGGGACCAATAAGAATTTAGCATTATTAATACACTATATATAATTCAAAAGGGTATAATAGTAAAAGACATTTTCACTTTTTTTTTTCTTTTTTTAATTAAAAAAACATTTTTTTTATTTTCAAAAGTAAAAAAAAAATACTTTGTATATTTTTCAGCGTACATGTTTTCAAAAAATACAAGTGCAAATATGTTTTTTTAAATATATATACATATATATATATATATATACATATATACATATAGGATAAAGATCAAATAAAAAGACAAATATTCGTGAGAAGGATAAAAAAATTTATTTTTTTATAAAAGTTCTCAAAAAATTCTGAAAAAATTCCACAAGATCGTGTATGTTGGTGCATGAAAAAGTTGTAAATGAAGTTTTTCTAAAAGTGGATAGTTTTGGCGAAATTTTTTTATTAAAAAAAACATTTGTGCATTAAATCGGTTTTTTGTGCATCCAAAATTCGTTTTTGTACCCAACTTCTTTTGACTTTTTGCATCAAAATTTTATTGCGCATCAAACTATAACAAGTCGAAAAATTTGTGCATCAAATTTTTTTTTTGCGCATTAAAAAAACGTATAAAAACTCAAAATTAGAAAAACTTCTTTTACAAAAGTTTTATGCACCAACATACCCGATTTAATAGAATTTTTTTGAAATTTTTCGAGAACTTTTTAAAAAAAAGTTTTCTTTTTATCCTTCTCACGAATATTTGTCTTTTTATTTTAACCTTCCTCTATATATATATATATATATATATATATATATATATATATATATATATATATATATATATATATATATATATATATATATACATATATATATATATATATATATATATGTATATATATATATATATATATATATATATATATATATATATATATATAGCAAATAAGGATAAATAAATAAAAAGTTTTTTTTATAGGTACGGCGTACTTTAAGAAAAGTGCGTCGACTTTTCTAGAAATTTTATGTTTTTTTTTCGAATTTATGATAAACTAGATAATTACAAATACACAAGCCTTATAATCAGATAAAATACAATTTCAAATGATTATAGAACCTGAGACTAGCAGATTGGGGGTTTTGGTTTTTGAAATAAGATTCTGTTTGTGAAAATTTGCAGAAAGTGCGGCGTACTTGGGTAAAGTGCGGCGTACTTTTTGGGTTTTTAGGAAAACCGGCGCACAAACAAGATGTGCGGCGTACTTCTTGGAGAAAAGTGATTTTTTGTTTTCGTTTGCCAAAAAACGGTACGGCGAGTTTGAAAATCTTGATTTGCAAAACAGTAGACAACTTAACAAGAAACAATTTAGCACCAAAAACAAGCAACAAACTATAATAACTTAAACAATTCCCCGGCAACGGCGCCAAAAACTTTGATGTGTGTTTTCTAAGTTTTAAATTTATAATACTAGAAATACCGAATTTTACTAAAAACACAACACTCGGGAAGTACACCCGTTCGTGTATAGTATAGCTTTAGGTAAGTCCAGATCGTTCCACGGGAATTGAAGTTTTTACAGTTTGTAATTAAGGTGCTAAGGCTAAGATGATTGTCACGTATCAAATTAACCAAGACGAGCATATATCGAATAATGCAAAGAAAGCTATGAAGAGATGATTCAAACAAGGAATTAAGGTATGTTTGTTTAGGCAATGATCACTAAGATAATGATATGTTTAGGATAGTGTTTATAAGTTTAGAGAATAAAGATATCACAAGTTACAAATCCTTTCGGCCTTTAAATATAACAAGTGATTATATCGATTAATAACAACAAATCCTTTCGGCCTTTATAAGTTATTATAACCAATATATTAAGTGGAATGATTAAACACATATATAAAAGAACCCTTCCGGCCTATATTCTTATATAAAATATGTTTTACCAATTCAATAAACACATATCCAAACGCTCCATATCAAAGATCACATTATGCCCAAACAAACATAAGATTACTACTCCATAATCAAAGAGATGAAGATCATAACAATCATATAAGTTCCAGAAAACTTCATATTAAAAGAGTTGTAGAAATTATACCAACGTTTACAAGATTAAAGAAGGCGATTACACGTTCTCCCAAACGAAAACTATTCTAAAACCCAAGCTATTGATTCCAATCAACCCGAACCCTTAAGGTGCTGTCACCACCCTTGAAATTCATGGTGGAATAATGAGAGAGTTGTTGTGGAAGTGTATGTGAGGATATGTAAATGTGTGTAAAATGGGGTGGATTATGCCTCTATTTATAGGCTGAAATCGGGTCAGAAGTGCGGCGCACTTTATAAAAAGTGCGGCGTACTTAGGGAGTTAATGAACTCAACATTTATTGGCACTTTAACTATTTCTTTGAGAAGTTTGAACAAAAGTGCGACGCACAAGAAATATTGTGCGGCGGTTTTGGAAACCCGATCAGAAATGTGGCGCACAAGAGAAAAGTGCGCCGTACGTTGGCATTTTTTTGAATCTTCTTCTTGAGATTTGTATGTGATGATATGATAAGAGATAATTTCGTCCCAAGCATCATAGGAAGGTATTTATAGGCTAGAGATTACTTGGGGACCAAGTTGGGAATGTATGTGGATGGATTATGGGCTAGATTCGCGAATTAATTGCATTTCCCTAAAGTGTGTTGTACTCATTTGTAAAATCGGTTGTATTGGTAATATCTTAGCTCTTGAACGTTTTCTCACATTGTAGATAATTGAATTCTCTTTCTGTGGCCGCTTGAATCAACTCAATCCGAGTTCGTATGACCGAGTTATGACCAAAACAGTGAACAGGTGTCGGGAAGCTCTGACTTTGAGTCATTTCTTCGTTTAAGCTTCAATTCTTTGTGTAGTCTTCCGTATTCTTCCACGACACGTACCTAGATAATATAATAGAAAATATACTTGATTAAGTACCAAAAGTTCACAAGAAATGATCAAATAAATGCAAATAACGCCGCCGAAAATATGTATAATTTAGGCATTATCAAGTCCGTTACGACAACTGCATCAAGTTTTTGGCGCCGCTGCATTGGGAATAGTTAAGTTTTGATCATAGTTTAGCTTAGTTCTACTTTCTTGAATCCTTTTAAGTGAGAATTTAATTTCCAAATATTAGCTTTCTCATAGTCTATCTTTTCTATGTGTTATCTGTTTTGTAACCCATTCTCGTCAACCACCATGGGAGACGAGAATACTATCCGTACTTTTGAAGACTACTCCAAACCTAGCTACGAGGGCTACAGGAATACCATTGAGCTCCACGTAAGGAACAACGTGACACCCCTTCGATCCGACACCATCCGGTTGGTGCAAAACGGATGCTCATTCCACGAACTTCGGTCCGAGGATCCAAACCAACACCTCAAGGATTTCCTAAAACTTGTTGACTCACTTAACCTTGACGGTGAAAACAGGGAAAGAACGCGCATGCGTTTATTTCACTTTTCCCTTCGCGATCAAGCTAGCAATTGGCTTGAACGTATTCCAGCAGGATCCATCACTACATGGGAGGATCTTACTACTCGTTTCCTTGCTCAATTATTTTCACCGGGAAGGACCGCAAAACTCCGCAATGATATACTGATGTTTCAACAACATCAAGGAGAATCTCTTTCTGAAGCATGGACTCGTTTTAAGGACATACTTCGAAAAGTCCCTCATCAAGGAATTGATCTTTGGCTCCAAGTGCAAATATTTTACGATCGCATTAATCACACCCTAAAACGGACTGTGGACTACGCCGCTAGAGGCCGGCTAAGGAAACTAAGTGCGAAAAAGCTTGGGCCACTATCGAGGAGTTAGCTCGATATGAGGATGAGGGGTGGAATGACCTCTCGGGAAAAAGGAGCCTCGAATATGAAAACCCCGACATTGAACAGTTACTAGGGGTCATGGAATGTAAAGTTGATACACTCATGAAGGAAGCAATCTCACTAATGGAAAAAAGCGAAAGCTTATTTGGAATGACAAGCAACACAGTGTATCAACTACCCTCAGAACCATCTCGACAAACGGAATTCGAGAATCTTGTGATGAATTTCATTCTTGATCAAGAAGAGAAAGTTAAGTAACTCGAAGAGTACATGGGTGTAATGGGAAGTGATTTCATGCAACTCTCTTTAGAGGTTGTAGGGAAATTAAAGGAAGAAATAAGGATGAAAAAAATAGAGACAAAAAGATCGAGAAGATCACAAGGTATCCAGACACTAAGGATCTGGAACCCCTCAATGAATGTAAATTTTCAGAAACACTTACAAAAAAGGTATCCTTCCATACTCTCAAATCCGTCTCACCTAAGTCACTCTGTGTCAAACATGTCCGCACGATCTTCCCCAGCCCACCTCTAGTAAAAGAAAGTACCTTTAGCTTTAAGCCTGGTATAAGGAATAACTGAAACATCAAGTCCTGACATGATGAGGAAAATCCAGACCCACAAAGTACCGCATAAGTCCTACCATCATTTGAGGAATACACACCACCCGTGACTTACCCGAAAGAAGTAGAAAAGACTTTAGGAACCACGATAAAGGTAGAACCTTTAAACAAAACATAACTAGAGGAAGTAGGCTTGAATTATAATCACATCACTCCTTTTAGTTCTAGGGAAGTTCCTAGTTTTGATGGACCGAAGCCTCAACCTTTACTTAATAGTCCATCCTTAGATGTAAGTCTAGGAGACGTAATAGGCCCCGAACCACCCATCAAACCACATAGTCCGGATAGTTCTAGGATGAAGGTAGTAGATTATTTAACAACTCAAACACCGCCTTCACCTCACGTGGCAAATTCCCATCCTAAGGGTGTGTATAGTTATTGTAACCCAGGTATATATGACCCTAAGAGACATTATGGATTTAAATCGGGTTTATTAGGAAAAAGTGTATCCTTAGGTGTTGATATTTCAAATTGGGAGATGTTTGATGATGATTGGAGATTAGAATCTAAGGAAGTTTCTCCTCTAGGATAAGAACTTAGTTTATTTGATAGGCCAAATGAAGTAGAGAGAGGTAGAATTCTAGAAGCACGCCGTTTAGAGTCTATTATTCAACAACCAATTTTTTAGCATGTGACCCCTTCTCACAATAATGGTGTGTACCATTACTATCACCCGCACTTAAACTCAAGTGTACGGGAACCCTCCCCTTTATCTGTTAAATAAGGGTAGAGTCAGGCTCGTGACTCGAACAAAAACAAGCGCTTTTTAAGAGGCAACCCAATATTTACTTTTCTCGCATATTAGGAGTGCCTTGTGTTTTAATTCTTTATTATTTGTTTTATTGTGTTTGAATTATTTTGTAATCATGCTTTGTTTGTTTGTAACTTCGTCTTATTTGTAATCAAAGGTATTTTGCAACAAAATAAGTGTAGGGGAAATATCCGGTTTTTAAAAATAATTCATACCATTTAAAATAAATTTTTTAGATTATATCCGCCGTTTTGATATTCGAGTCATATGATTGATTTATTAATTCTTTCTGTTGTTATGAAACATTTTGTACAGGTTATAAGTTATTAGAATGAGTTTAGGAAATTTTTCATCAAAAACGAAAAATGAGTTTTCACAGAGTGTGAAGACGGCGTCACGATTTACACCCGACGTCGTCACCATGACACTTGTGACGGGGTTAGGATATTCCTAACGGCGTCAAATGCCAGTTACAGGAAAACTAATTTTTTAAGTATGTTTGAAAATAAAACTTGTACAACACTTAAGAAAGTTGTAATTCTTTTATAAACCTGCAAAACCATGAGTTTAACAATTCTCTCATCCTATCTTTACTGCTTTATAGAGTCAACCCTAATTTCACACTGTATATTATTATATCGCACATTTTATGCTTGGTATAGGTGTCTTTGTCTTTGATTACTGGTTACATTTGATGAGAAGAAGCTTGGAAGTTCTTAGGAAGTTTCATTGTATGATTTTTGGAGGACGATTTAACCAGTTATCGCATGTTTCTTCTCCATTATTGAGCAAACCAGGGGGGTACTAGTTTCTTTTACTTGTTTTCTTTTCCCTTGAATTCGTTCTTACGGGTACTTCTATAGAACATTAGGGACAATGTTCAACTTATGTGTGTATGGGGGGGGGGGGATATGCCTTAGATAACTATTATTTCATTTGACATTTGTTTGTCTTTAAAATGATGGGGTAAATATCAAAACATAGCATAAATAGGTAATTTTGACCCTAATATTTAAATTGTTTTTATGACACATTACGACGAAAAAAACGGAGTATTATTAGCAGTCTCATGGATATGAATTTATATGTCTAGCACAAAAATTTCACTCACAATTACACACCAAAAATGCTGATAGGAATTCGGTTTCCATATTCAATACCCAAGATTAGTTTATACCTTTAGCTTTCTCGAGTTAAGGAGTGAGCAGTCACATGTGTCTATTTCGTCATTACGGATGTGTATGTGTGGTCTTTGTAGCCTTTTCTAGAGCATTGAGATCGTTTTAAATTATATGAGTGTACCGATAATATCTTAAATTCTAGAACTTGTTTTATGTGGATGCATTTCCGAGGGTAGTAGTAAAGTATTTGGATTTGCTAGGATAAGTGGCACTATTATTAACCTTGTTTTAACCTGTTATTGTTAAGATTGGTCAACTCCGATCTTATAACTATCCTCTCACCTTGTCATGCATCATTTTTAGTGCAGGGTCCACCTAGTACAAACACTCCGGAGGCCTATCCTTTTTCACGGTTTCATAAATTTTCTAGTGGATTCCAGATTATTATTTAAAGGGCTTGTCTCCTTACCAAATCGTTACACCATATCCCTTGTAAAAACCTCGAGCCTATGTAAGTCCTTATCCTTGTAAATACTATTTTGGGACAATTAGGATTCATGGTAGTATTTATTTCGCGGAAGAATGGGGAAGAAAAGTTAAGGCAGTTTTTGTCTGTTTTTGGTCATTTAAGCTCGTTTTTAGAGGTAAAAGATATGTGTAATTAAGCACTTATCAATGTATTATATGTTTAAGCAATGGCAGGACAAAAGTGTACGAAAAAAATGTATATAAAAAAGAGTGAAAAAATGTATGTTTATCATAGAGTCAAGAAAAGAAAAAGAAAGAGATTGGTGTAGAGTTGTGTAGAGTTTATATATCTCTATCCGAGTCTTGGCTTAGCAACAAACCAACTTGTATTCTTATAAATAATTATCTAACCCTTCCACTCCAAATTCACCCAAAGTCACCACCCAAATATATCCCATCCATTTCTGTTTCCGTTAATGTTATCTTACACCTACACCCCACAACCCTTTAAAAGACCTCTTAGATAGTAATGAATAATGCTTGCGCCTAGCAGTGGAGGTTTGATCCTTTACCAAGCCTATGGTAATCTATATGCTATGACAGGTAATGAGTGTTGATTTTCCGTTTCCCTGTTATGTTATAATTTATTATACACCCGAGTGAAAGAGAGAATCCCATACACTTATGTGAGGTGCTAGTATATACTTTTCGTGCTTTTAATTACAAGGTCTAGAAGGTTGTGTTGTAAAATACTTTTAAAAAGTAGGTTAAATGACCATAATATTGCTATTGTCTAGGTAGAAAGCCTATTTGCTTGAGGACAAGCAAATTCCAAGTGTATGGGTATTTGATGAGGTGTCATTTTATACACTATTTCGGGGTCATTTAACCCACTAAATCATGTAAATATGCCTAGATTATGTGCTTAATCGTTTGTTTTTAGGTTTTTAGCACTTGGATGGCTTTTTGAAGAAATACACATGACTTGGGCTCATTTGGAGAAGAAACGGACAAGATTACGGACCTACACAAAATCTCTTGAAGACTTATGCATACAGTAGCTGGAGACAGCGTCGCAGGCATAAAGCGGCGCCGTCGTGATCTATCTAGTGACGGCATCAGGAATTTGGCAACGGCGTCAGGACGTGGCCGACTTAAAGGGGAACTAGAATCATCTACGTGGCGACGGCGCCAGGATTTCTAAGCAATGTCGTCGCATCGATATCTCTATAAATATAAATCCATTTTTAGGGTTTTAAGTGTGTAACTTTAGAGTAAAAAAGGGAGACGAATCCTAGTTCGTTTGACAGCTTATTAAGACGATTTTAGGGCTTCAAAACCTTATTGTACCTCTTTCAAATTATATTTTAATCAAGTAAGACTATCTTAATCATTCAATATGTCTTGTTGTTTGATTCTTTATTGTTCTTGCTTTATCTTTAACATGCTTGGCTAAACTCCTTATTGTATTCATTTATGATTGTATGAAACCTAGAATGTAGATCTTAGTGGTGTTGCTTCTTGTGATGAATATGCATGTTAGGCTTTAGAAAACTAGCTTTTGTCTGTATCGCTGTTGATATGTCTAGGGGATCATAATGTGTAAGAAAGGATTTACCATCGGGGTAAACAGTCTTGCATACTACCTTTCCCCCTTTATGGTTGTCCCATTTTAATATATTTCAAATGCATTTAATATACTCTTGGGGACCGGGTAATAGTCTTCATACTTCCTTACTTTGTGTTTTGCCTCATACAGAAATATTAAATTGACGGCGTGGTTCATGTAATTCTGTTCATGTCATAGGAATAATTACATACATCTTCACAAGTGTGACAAAAGCTAAACACTTGGGAGAAGCAATCTAGGGAGTAATACATGATTAAATGAATATAATATTTTTATTATATTGTTATCACCATTAGCGTAGTTTATTATTTAGTTTAATAGCTAAAACCAACCAAACCTCTCAAATATATGATTTACCTGCTTTCCATAAAATATAAAAATACAAAAATAATCTTCTCTCAACCCTTAGAATTCTGTTAGACCGTGATCAAGCCTTCCCAACCTATTGCCCTAGAGAACGATAACAACCTCGAGTCTTACCTATACTACTACTACAACGGTTAGGTACTTTGCCTAGGGAGTTGTAAAATTTCTTGTAGAAGTCCCTTATGACAACCGTATCATATTGAGAATCAAAGATGAGTACATTTGGGAGATTTATTAAAGGACAACTGTTTGACTTTTCCAAGGTCGCGAAATTTGTAAACTTTTGCAAACAATGTATGGTATGATCTTATATCTTGTGCAATGTGAATCATTATGTCGCATTCCTGTGTTTTCGCCGCTGACGGGGTGTGACATTATACGTTTTTGTATGTTTTCGTCCGCTTTCGTACGTTTTCGTACGCTTTCGCGTGTTTTTGTCTGTTTTCGCACGTTTTCGTGCGTTTTCATTCTTTTTAAACGTTCTTGCACGTTTTTCTTTGTTCTCGCTACGATATCTGACGTTTTTGCACGTTTTCGTCGTTTAAGCACGTTGTCATTACGTTTTTGCTGTTTTTACACCTTTTTCTTTTGTTTTCGTCGCTTTCGCAGTTTTCTTTCGGTTTTCACATGTTTTTACACGTTTTGGGAACATTTTCTTACGCTTTCGTCCGCACATTTGGCACTTTTCGTCGGGCTCTCGCGTGTTTTCATCAGCTTTCGCGCATTTTCTTAAGTTTCATAGCCCTACTTTTACTCGTTTAATAATCGTTTTGAAATACTTTGGGCTGAGAATATATTGCTCGTTTTTACTTATGGACACAAGTATTTAAACTTTTACGTATTGCCTAAGTTACCATTGCCATAAAGTCCCCACTATCATGAATCGTTAATTACTTTGTAAGCACGAATGTGAATAGATCTATTAGGGTTGGCACCCCCGTCCAGGTTTGATAACTCTCACCAGTCAAACGGACGCATTTCATTTGAGGAGTACTTGAGTGTTTTGGCAAGACATTGAATATCGAGGCAACAACTTGTAATAATGTATACGTAGGTTAAAGCTTCGGTGCCATTAGCTTAGTGCAATAGTAATATTTTTTGTATATTGTAGTTTTTACAATAGTGACTTGAAATCTTGTGGTCCGCGTTTATATGACTTAAACCTACGATCTCTCAAACTTTATGTTAACGTTTTATCATGTATTTCTCAGATTTACAACTTGCATGATCTTTCCTTGCACTTGAAAGTATCATGTTTGAGTCATCGTTTCGGTTGAGTCCACATTGGATTTTCTTGCAATTAAATTGTATCGTTTGATTGTATCAAAACTTATCTCTTATTTTGATGTGAAACTTTGGCATTTGTCTTGTTGAAAAACCTTATTTATTTAAATGAATCAAACGAGATATTTTAAAACGACTCATGTAGAGGTCGTTCTTTATATCTTATGTTCCTTGTGTTATGAAGTCATACCCCGGTTACTTTTCGCTGCGATATTTTAGGGGTGTGACAGATTGATATCTAGAGCCAAGGTTATAGAGAACTAGGTTGCATCATTAGGCCTAGACTATAACCATTGCATTATAAACATTCCACGCGCATAATCACTGAAACATTTATACATAACTTGCATGCTATCGTTTTATACAATATGAACTTGGTAACTTAATGTATTCTCTCTACATGATCATACTATCCGACTCCGAAGACGAGTTTGAACACTTGTCTGCTACCGTCGAAACACCCTATGTCCCTAGTAACATGTCTACATCTAATGACGAAGAAGAACCGTTTAATGACGATCAGATAGCAACGACTCTTAAAGCGCCAAATGTATCACTAGTGTAACTAAATCGAGTATTGCAAGTATGTCATCGTCATCTGATTTCCTCGTGTATGCCTCTGGGTACGTGACACCCCCCCATCCCCCCCCTCGAGAACAATAGGTGCAAATAAAGGATAAAGATTGTAATAGAGATGGAAATTATTCACAAACTTAAATATTCTCAGAATGGGAAATTTTCATGTATATCCTTCTCAAAATTGTTGTATTACATTAAATATACCTTCTTATTTTTTTTTAATAACATCACATCCTATTTTCAAAAAAATAATTACTTCAATATCTTTCTCAACATTTTTTAAGATAAGGATATATATGTCCAAAAATCAATTATTCATAATTATATTGATTTTAGATTATGAAATTATTATTTATCTCTTATATTGGTCATGATCATATTATTCATATATACTTTTTGGCCTCGAACGACAAAAAAACGTATTGATATAATTACAAAGTTTGGATATAAATATGAAATAAATATTGCTCATATATATTTATTTGTTCATGTGCATATTTGGCATCGATTGATGAGAAAACATGTTGATTTTTTGATGTATATGAGAATTCAAAATTTTGGAAAGTATATTGATGTAATTTCAAAAGTGTGAGAAGGATATTGATGTAATTATAAAAGTTTGTGAAGGATATTGATGTAATTATAAAAGTTAATAAAGATAATGACGTAATTACAAAATTA
>BQNB010007577.1:0-93036 GCA_026074375.1 Tanacetum coccineum | reverse complement strand
AAGTGTGTGATATATGCTTGTATTTATAGAAATAAACTTTGAGCATTTGGTAACTTTAACCCCTCCTTTCATAAGTCCTTGTAAATTTAGTACAAAATGGTTATTTTTCTGTTACTTAGCCGACCAAACACGGGTAACATCATGTTAGTAACTATTTTAAATCCATCCCACTAAATATTGTTTAAAACCTTCATTAATATGTTAAACCTCGTAAAACACGACCTTTAAACGCGGTTTTTACAAAAACTCGGGGAAACGACGTAAAATACAAAAATGACATATTTACGCTCTTAGAGAAATCAAATATATTTTTCTGACTTTCCTAAATGCTAAAAACAAATAGAAACTAAATCACCGAATGAAATTCACCAATAAATGGGAACTCTAATAAACCACATATAGCATAACGACTATAATTATTTACGTAATTAAAAATAACTATCTTAGCTAAGGATAGACGTTGACTTGAAACTCGGGTTGTTACATTCTCCCCACCTTTAGGGAGTAACGTCTCGGCACTCAGCTCGTCTCGTCCACTCTTTCTGCTTCGTCCTTACTTGTAAAGAGATGAGGGTACTTCTTCCTAATCTGATCCTCATATTCCCAAGTAAATTCTGGACCTCTTTACGAATTCCAACGAACATTAACTATAGGTATCCGACTCTGCTTAAGTCGCTTAACCTCTTTATCAACAATCTCTACCGGTTCCGCAATCATATGCAACTTATCATCAACTTGGATCTCTTTTAACGAAACAACAACTTCACCTTCCGCTAGATAATTTTTGAGATTCAAAACATGAAAAGTACTATGAATCCCCTTCAACTCTTCAGGCAACTCCAATGTAAAAGCCGCAGGACCAATTCTAGCCAAAACCTTAAATGGACCGATATAACGTAGACTTAACTTTCTGCGCTTTTCGAAACGCACAACGCCCTTCCATGGCGATACCTTAAGTAATACCATATCACCAACTCTAAACTCCAACGGCTTAAGTCTCTTATCTGCATAACTCTTCTGGCTACTACGAGCAGCTAACAAACGATTCTTAATCTGAACAATCTTCTTAGTCGTATCACGGATCAACTCTGGACCGGTGAGTTGGCTATCCCCAACCTCACTCCAACATACAGGCGATCTACACTTTCTTCTGTACAAAGCTTCATATGGTTCAACTTTAATACTTGCATGATAACTATTATTGTACGAGAACTCGACCAATGGTAGATGGCGATCCCAATTACTTCCGAAGTCAATTACGTAAGCACGCAACATATCTTTTAGCGTTTGTATTGTCCTCTCACTATGACCATCCGTTTGAGGGTGGTAAGCAGTACTCATATCCAAATTAGTCCCCAACGCTTCCTGAAGCGATCTCCAAAAATTAGATGTAAAATGGCTATCTCGATCTGAAATAAAGCGAAACATGTACACCATGCCTACACACTATTTCCTTCAAATACATTCGCGTGAGTTTCTCCATACTATCCATTTTCTTCATAGGCAGGAAATGAGCTGATTTGGTCAGTCGGTCGACAATAACCCAAATCGTATCATACCCACTCGGCGTTCTCGGCAGTCCGCTCACAAAATCCATAGTAATTCTTTCCCACTTCCAAACAGGAATCTCAGGTTGTTGCAGCAACCCAGACGGTTTCTGATGCTCGGCCTTAACTTTCGCACAAGTCAAACACTTACTAACATACGTGGCAATATCCGCTTTCATATTCGGCCACCAATACAACAACTTCAAATCTTGATACATCTTATCCGATCCCGGATGGATAGAATACTTGGACTTATGCGACTCATGCATAACCAAATCTCTCAATCCACCGAATCGCGGCAACCAAACACGATTCCCAAAACAACGTGTTCCATCAGGGCGAAATTCAAATATCGGCTTAATCAATCTCCCTAAATTTTCTGCTTTTACATTCTTTCTTTTCATGGCTTCTCCCTGAGCTTCATGAATCTGCTTAGGTAAATCATTATGAACAGTCATCATCAAAGCTCGAACATGTAATGGCTTATCCTTTTCCTTCTGACTCAAGGCATCAGCCATCACATTCGCTTTTCCATGATGATACCGAATTTCACAATCATAATCACTCAACAACTCAATCCACCTTCGTTGTCTCAAGTTCAACTCTTTTTGATAAATATATCGTAGGCTCTTGTGATCGGTGAAAACCACACACTTCGTCCCATACAAATAATGTCTCCATAATCTAAAAGTGAAAACAACGGCTCCTAACTCCAAATCGTGAGTAGTGTAATTCTTTTCATGGACCTTTAATTGTCTAGAAGAATACGCTATCACTTTCTCTCTTTGCATCAACACGGCTCCATAACCTTTAAGATATACGTCATAATACACCATGAATTACGTTCCTTCGAGCCCTTTGGGCAACTGCTATCGATTTGGTGTATACACAACTTCTGCTTTTACTCTTTAACAATTGAAAGCTTCTTCTTCTTCTTTTCCCCACTCGTATTTCTTATTTTTTTGAGTCAACTTAGTCAGTGGCTTAGAAATCAAAGAAAATCACTTCAACTAAACCTCATCTATAATTTCAATCAATCCAAGAATTTTGCCTCACCTTCCGGTTGGCGTCATTGAGTTTTGCCGGCCCAACTCTTAATTGCTTTGATCTTGGCAGGATCAACATGAACATCATTACGATCAATCACATGACCCAAAAATTGTACCGAATCTAGCCAAAAATCACACTTAGGAAACTTGGCGTACAATCTTTCTTTCTTAAGCAACTCCAAAATAATCTTCAAATGCTTTCCATGCTCTTCTTCATTCTTGGAATAAACCAAAATATCATAGATGAACACAATGACGAACTTATCAAGATATGGCTTGCATACTCGGTTCATCAAGTCCATAAACACAGCAGGCGCATTAGTCAATCCAAACAGCATTACTTGGAACTTAAAGTGACCATACCGAGTTCTAAATGCAGTAATTGGAATGTCTTCCTCTTTAATGCGTAAATGGTGATATCCTAACCGCATATCAATCTTAGAATACACGCTCGAACCTTGCAGTTGATCAAACAAATCGTCGATTCTCGAAAGAGGATAACGATTCTTGACAGTCAACTTGTTTAACTCGCGATAATCTATACACATCCTAAAAGATCCATCCTTCTTTTTCACAAACAAAACCGGTGCTCCCCACGGTGATGAACTTGGACGAATAAATCCTTTCTCCAGCAACTCTTGCAATTGTACCGACAACTCTTTCATCTCATACGGTGCCAATCTATACGGTGTGTAGGTTGCACAGGTGCGCCCCCTATGGTACTAGTCAATTGAAACTTTCTTGCTCGGCGGTGTGGTTAGGTCCTGGCAACTCCTCAGGAAACACCTCAGGAAAGTCACGAATTACAGGCACGTCTTCCAATCGTTTCTCCTTAGACTTGTTTTCCGTCACGTGTGCTAAAAACAAATGGCAACCTCGCTTGACGTACTTACGGGCCTTGATACAAGATATAACCTTTAATCGAGACACACCTTTGTCACCTTCGACTATCAGCGTCTTATTCCCATACGTTCTACGAACAACTTTCTCACCACAGACGATAACAGCATCGTGCTTGACAAGCCAATCCATACCAATTATGACGTTAAACGTCCCAAGCTCAATAGGCATAAGATCGATTTCAAAAACATGGTTCACTAAACTCAAAGTGCAACCTTTCAAAACAGTGTTCGTACTAACTATCCTTCCGTCAGCTAACTCTACCTCATAACTATCCTCTATTTTAATCGGTTGGTTGTATTGAGCAATGAACTTTAAATATTAGTGTTCACATAAATCCTATCAGAACCTGCAATCATAATTAAAACTAGAAGCATATTGTTTAATTTAGCAGATACATACTAGTAAAACCACAATTCGAACATTGCGACTCTTGCATCTTATATAACCATAAGCTCGACCACGAACTTCCCTTACTTACTTCTTGTTTACCTTCTTACGGACTTCAGTTCCTAGTATGCCTTACTTACAATCATAACAAGTCCAAACGGCTAAGCGGTTAGCTCCGTGGCAACACTCTATCTCTTACAATACCTTGTCTTTTGTCCGCCACTTTCCACACTTGTGGCACTCGATTGTACACTGACACAACATGGAGTAAAACATCGTTTTCACTCAAAGGAAGCTTTCCATTAGTAAGGTTAGTGGGTAACCATGTGGCCCCGCGCATTTCGTGCTTTGGCTATTCTACATAAGTTTTGATCGAGAGTTATCCCTTTGATTTCCCATACCACTACTATTTCCACTTTGATAGCTCTCCTACTTTCGCTTTTTTCCTTCCAAAATTCTTGCATATCTAGCTTGCGATTTATGCTCCATCAACTTATGAGCCATACGTATAGCTTCGTTCAAATCAGCAGGCATAGAAGATGTCACTTCACCCTTGATATTATCCATCAATCCTCAAATGTAAGCATTAACCTTCACTTTTTCAGGCTCTACCATTCTTGGACACATCAAAGCCAACTCATTAAACCTTTGAGTATAAGCAACAACATCATACTCTTAACCTTCAGTTCCTCATATTTGTGCTCCATTCTTTGAACTTACTTCTATCGACAAAATTCTTTGCATCAATCAATTGCTTTATCTCAGTCCCAAGGCATTTTGTTATCAGTTCTCCAAACCCATAGTTGCAACTAGTTTTCCCACAAGTCAAAGTTGGTTCCTTCTAATATCAGCAGCAACAAACTTTTCCTTACTTGCATCTTGCACATTCACTATCTTGAAAACACCGCTTAGTTTTCTTAAAACATCTTCGCAATTCGTATATGCTCCTTCAACACCATGAAAGGCAGCAGGATTGCACTTTAAAAACCCAGCAAAAGTACACTCACGAACAGCAGGTGCAGTGGTCACTTGACCTTTAAATGGTCCAGATCTACTTAGTATTGTTCTGACATTTTCTTGCCTTGACCGCTCAGCAGCCAATACGGCCTCAACACTTTTCCTTGATCATTTGGCGAATAGCAGCTTTTCTTTGAGTCATAGGTGCAGGACTTTGGTGGCATGATTCTGTCACTCACTCAGAAAGAATAATTTGATAAACATTCATAAATTGATTATTCTCATAACATGTCTATGACAAATCAAGGCATCACAACAGTCACACACATCAAGTGTTATCAAAAGCTAGTATTTATTTTTCATCACCCAAAGAGTTAATTCATAGTTGCTTTGTCCTCGTGATATGATACAAATCGTTACAACCAATAGCACTATAATTACTAATGGGGACTTAGTATTTGTGATTTACATAAAATAGAAAACTACAATTGAAACTAAACTAATAAGCATCATGAAGAGATCCTCGCGGCTCAGACGAAGGACTCTTCTCATCTTCAATCGAAACATTGATAGCTTCATTCGGTCTTTCTTCAAACACAAATCCCCTACGAATCATCTCTTGATAGAACTCATGAGCTCGAACTCTAGTCCAATAAAGATCTCTCTCGACTGTTTCATTTGCATATGAAGGAATTTGTTGCTCAACCTTGCTTCTTCAAGTTCATTCTTTTAATTTCTTGCACTCAATTATCTTCAACATTACCAAGGCTTTTCAACCAGCCATTTCCATTGCTAGTCGTTCCTAGCTCAACACGAGAATGCACTTCATTACCTGAATCTAGATCATTACCCATAAACTTATCTTTGCTTTTCCTTTCTTCTCGACCAATGCATGTTTTTTTTCTACACCGTATCGCGTACCACAACAATCGTCTCGAAAAATTAATTCATTCGTACCAAAAAAGAGAGTCAATTATCTCGTCCATGAGCATGTAGTAAACTATCACCATCCTCTCGAGGAATAACGGCAGTAGACGATTCACCTACCTCATAGACACTAACAGGAACAGTCATAAATCTCAGGCTCGACCGCATCCTCAAACCTCATTACGTCATCAGGTTCAGACTCAGAAAACAGGGTGGCGGAGGTGTTAAGAGGATCCACCTCTTCATTAAGGATATGGTCAACTCGGCTCATATTCATCTTCCTCGATGTTTTACATCGTTCCGTATCATCTTCTTTCTTCCTCAAATTCATTTAATTCGGGTCTCGTCTTTATCTTTTATGATAGGCGCGGGAACAACGGGAACATCATCATGTTGATTCGGGCTCAACAAAGGTACATCATCCACTATGATTTGGCACCCAAACTATTTATCGTGGCAGGGGAATCCGGAGGATGTGAGTAGGAATTTCGTTCACCATGATAATCTATAAAATATCATATAATATTTACTTAATAGTGTATCACTCATTATTATCGGAACACCATTACCAAAATAACAGTTCGCATAAAAGCGCAACAAATAAAAATTTTCGATACGCGACATTCTCGATCCGCATATGTCTCAATTATATTTCAAAACAATATTGTATTAGTTCATCATATATATGGCATGACATTCTATGCATACAATACATGCACATAATGTAATCCACACATGTAACAGTTGATGGCATCCGATACATGCATAAATATCCATACATTAACCAATTTTCATATAAACAACTACGTAAACCATACTTACTCTATAACAATTTAGAATGTACCTTACATGTAGCCATTGGCCAACGAGGAGTTTGAGTGCGTGTAGAGCGTTATAGTTTAGGTTTTTAAAAAGACTCGACCTAGTTCTTTATAACTTTAGACTCTTGATATCACTTTGGTATCTAAAATGATTACAATCCGAGTTTTGAAAACAACCTAGTTCTTTACAACCGAAGCTCTGGTACCCCTCTGTAACACCCGCCCTAAAGGGCATCGGATTGTGCAACGGAAATTTTGCAATTTGGTGTTACTAAATAGCATCCTTCACCACGATAATAAAAAACGACCCAAATGAGACGTTTTTAAACAAACATGTAATGTTCATTATTATCTGAGTTTAAAGTGCGTTAGGTCCCACACATCGAACCTCCTGTCTATTAAAACATTGAAAGACAAATGTTTTCAAATAAAAGACATTGTTTTTTTTAAACACAACATAAGACATTGTTTTTGAAAGACCGAAACACACAAGTAGTATTTCCATAAAATCATCACACGCACGACAACTCCATGCCATTGTTGCCTTCAGCCTTGGTTACCTGGGATAAAACATGTTTAAAAACGTCAACAACAATGTTGAGTGAAATTCATAGAGTTTAAAGTAATCAATAAGTAAGAATCTTTGAACACATAATTAGTTCTCGGGAAAACAAAGCAACAAATGCAATGTATAGCAACTTCTTTTCTTTCACGCAATAAGCTCATGACATCGAACGTTAACAATACATATGGCTTTTCATATGTTAAGGTGCCCCAAAACAAGATATTATTGTCATATATCTACTAATTTCTAAATACAAAATGTCCGTTTGACAGGGTGGTCACAAGGATTCAGACCCCAAACAGGGTTGTCAAACCCAATAAATCTATTTAATGCATTAGCGTTCACCTCACAAGGCAATTAACGGTTCATGAAATAAGGGACTTCGACAATAGCTACTTATGCGGAAACAACCTCATAATCGGGTCCAGCATACCATAAAATCATATGTGTTCGATTTATAAAACAAACATGTATCCCCATCGCGGGTTTAAAAACATTTAAAACAGTTCAAAAGCGAGGCTATGAACTCACCTTAAGCAAAAGATCCAATCAAACAACTTCAACAAATGCAGGAAACTTCACGTGTAACCGCGTCCTATATTATACATATATAGCGGTATGTGACTAAAAGTATAATAGATCATATATTACATATTTGCATACATACATATTACTATTACGTATATACAATCATATACTAAAATTTCCAAGTGCGACGCAAACAATTCACCTTGGCGCACTTAACCATATTACCACATTTTCAATAAAGTTTTTATTTTTAGTAAGTTACCGAAAGTAAGGATAATATAATCCGAACTTCTCATTTCATTATCAATTAACTAACATTACTAACCCTTTGCTCATTATAGACTTCATTCAAAAATTTACTTAAGTTTGACTTTCAAAAGTCAAAGTTCGTAGTTGATTTTTTCCCCAAAAATTACCCAAACTTGACTCGGCCATAAAACGTTTGTTTTTAGGATTTACAAGGCCCACCTTATATCAAAACGGACCTTAGAACATCCTTTATCATTATTAAAAGCCTAAAATAGATTTCAAAAATTTCTCGACACGCTAAGACCAAGTCAAACTTTCTGGTCAAATAAAGTCAACCCAAAGTCATACCAAATCACATTTTTATCAATTTCTAAACTATCCCAACATATTAACCTAGCCTAAAAAAATCTACCAAAACTATCAAAGACATTTTCATACTTGAAATTACTTATTCAAATCAATTTTTGCACTAGAATCATCTAGTAAACAATAATATACAATGTAATAACATCTAATTACATCAATAAAGAAACATAAATAGGATCACATAGTATAACAAAGTTTGATTTTTGTTTCCCCCTTCCTTTTGAAATCAGACGAGCAAGCAAACAAAGCAAACAAACCCTTTTCAACAAAACCAACTAGCTAATAACACTTTATTAAAACTAGTAAACATTCTTTTAGATTCAAAAACTCAAGAACAACACTTGAATTTTAATTTCTCAAAACTCAAAGCTGTAAGGTTTTCATAGTGGGGAATATAGAGGATTTCCACAGATTTAATTGTGTAGGGTAGTCGTTATTGCATGTTCGAAAAAACAAACAGTCTGGTAGTGGTGTTGGTTCTTATGTGCGTGACCGGTGAATGAAAAAAGAGAAAGAGGAGGACAAGAGAGAATGAAAATTTGTAAAAGAGTTTATGTATGTGTTAGTGGCTTTATATAGAAAATATCTTTATCCATTTGACACCTTTAACCCCTCCATCTTCAAGTCCTTTTAAAACTAGTCTAATGTGTTATTTCTTTTACTTAAACTCGGCCAAATACTCCAGTCACACCACGTTTATAAATATTTTAAATTCGTCCCACTAATTTTACTTTGAAACGTTTAATAATAGTTAAACTCATAAAACACGACCTTTAAAACTATGGTTTTTAACAAAAACTCAAGGAAAACGACATAAAAACAAAAATAATATTTTACGCTCTCAGGAGCAATATTTTAAATTTTTCTGACATTCTTAGAGCTAAAACAATTAAAAACTCAAACACGGATTGAATTCACTTATCAAGGAAATTTCTATCTAACCTCACATAGCAGAAACGACTATAACTATTTACGTAACTAAAATAACTATCTTAGCTAGGGATAGACGTTGACCTGAAACTCGGGTTGTTACACGAGATGTGACGACAGTAGACAGAAAAGACATCATTTTGTTAATGGCATCAATAGGGTAATCTCCTTGTTTAAACACGGGAACTGCTAGACCAGAGTCTATTTAAGGAAATTCAGCAAGATGTGATTGTTTATTAACTGTAAAGACAGTATATTCAATTTGAGAAACAGATTGTGGTTGTGGATAAGCCTCTTAATGAATTGTTAATGAATAAGCATTTGGATACGGTATTAACGGATAAGTGATTGCAAGAGGTGTGGATGGATGAGTAGTTGAGTAATGTTGTGCGGGATGAATTGATCCATATTGAGGAGACTAAGATGGTGAACACTGAGATGGTTGAGGAAAAGGTGGTGAAAACTGTTGTTGAAACTGAGAATTGTTGTATGAAGACTAATAAGTGTTGAAGTGGGATAGTGTCATCTGATGGTTAGCAGCGCAAGTGGATCTTGATTGCGTTCACGCATAAGATAAACTTCATTTGTATGGAGTTCGTGTTTGTTCTGATATAGCATGAAGCCTCGATCAAAGTTGGTACGTTATGCAAATCTTTTAAAGCTTGACATCAGTCACAAACTTATTCATTCAGGTGGAAAATGTTTAAAAGACACTTGTATTAATCGGACAATTGACTCCAATTTTCATTTTGTAGAATGTTCATTGTCATTGATTAGCTGAGTGAATATCAAGTTAATATTGTGAAGTGATTCCTCCTTGTGTGAGTAAACTTATCTACATGCATGTACACGGTTTAACTCCCTTTCACCTGCTTAGTAATGTTGTTTCCTTCATTAGTAGTTGAAATTTTTCCCATAGATCCTTGGCAACTCTGTGATGATTAACAAGTGAATAGATATCATATGGTAGACCTTCAAGAATGATATTAGTTGCCGTCATATCACAATCAGCTTGAATTTTTTCTATAGCAGATAATTCAACATATTTCTTTGTTCTGGTCACCCCTATTTTCTTCAATCGTAGGCCAAATGAGTGGACCGTGTTCAACTGATTCAAGTATCATTCTTCTGTGCTCTCTGTTTTGCATGTATAGTTCCATTCTACTTTTCCAAGAATCATACAAGTCTTTGTCCAACATTGGTGGACAATTGTTAGCACCAGAGAGTATCATGTACTCAGCAAGAGTAGTCATTATTACTTTGATGTTATTAGATTACTTGTTGATCAGACAATGATAAGAAGTAATTGTGTTAAAGTGAGATGTCTTTTAAGTGTATAATGTCTTAAGACTACACAGGATTTTATAATTCTTGATTAAACCGGAAAATAACGTTTCACGGGATTTTACAAATCAAAGAAATAAACCGTATAATTCAAACAATGATTAATTCGCCTCTGAACTAGAGATTAATTCGCCTTCAAAGTATGGATTAAATCGCCTTCCAAGTAAGTGGATTATATCGCCTTCAAAAGAAAATTAATTCGCCTTCAAAGAATGATTAATTCGCCTTAGATAAAATGATTAATTCGCCTCTAGTAAAAGGATTAATTCGCCTTAAAAGAGGAGGAGATTAATTCGCCTTGAGAAATTGAAATTAATTCGCCTTCAATATAAGAGATTAATTCGCCTTCTTTATAAGAATTAATTCACCTTCAACAGAGAAAAATTAATTCGCCTTGAGAAGTAGATATTAATTCGCCTCCGTTATAAGAACTAGTTCGCCTTCAACAGACAAGAACTAATTCACCTTCAACAGACAATAACTAATTCGCCTCCTGTAAAAAATGAACTTTAACTTTTTCAAAACACTAAAAGACTTATTTTTGACGTTTTTACTCAAAATTTCTTGTACAACTTACTTATCTAAGCCTAGTAGAACCTTAAAAATACAATCTTTAAACTTTTTAACACAAAAAATTTCAAATCAAGATTTTGGACACAAACGTACTTTTCAAACCAAAACTTATAAAAATAAAGATTTTTGTAGGAAACTAGAAGGGGGCTTGAATAGTTTACCGGTTAATTTGACCGTTTTAAAACTTTGCTTATAAAATGTTTTGATTCGAGTTGTATGTCAATCAATCAACAATATGAATCACAACTAAACTATCTAATGTAATGAACTAAGTAAACAATAACAATATAGAGAGATAGAGAAAGAAACGATCAAACCAAGACATCAAGATTTATAGTGGTTCGGCTACAAAGCACCTTGATCCGCTCTGACTACACCTTAAAATATATATATAATATAATAAAATATCAATATTATATGAGTAAGCAATAGTCAATAGCAGAGTCAATGTTACGAGAGTAGTATAGAGCTTTCCGGGTCGTAAATCCCCAACGAGGCTGTGGAATGGTAAATCGATACGTTCGAAGATTTGAGTTTGAAGGAAGGAATCGAGTTTGGGGAGTTGGAAAAAGTCAATTAGATAATAAGGACTAAATACGTTTATGAAAACCCTAAAAATTACGAATATTAAAACTAGAAACGAAGGCCCGAATACCGGACAAAAAGGGGGAAAACCTAAAATCTTTAAAAATAACCCTACGGAAAATTTTTCACTTCTAAACTACTCTACGGGTCAAATAACGAAGAATGAAAAAGACTAGACCGAAAACGGAGTTCGTTTGACCCAAAAACGAGTCAAAACAAAAACCCGTACCCGGACCGAGCTTTAAAAAGATGAAAAGTTATAAAAATGACCCTACGAAAAATTTTATATTTTTCCTACAAACTAGATGACAAAAGAAAATTTTCTAAAAAAGCAAAATATTTTTTTGATAATTTTTGTATTTATTATGAATTAAATAAATTTTACCTAAATTAAATTATCAAAAATATTAACGTTTACTAAAAATTCTGAAAAATTTACAAAAAATACTAGAGACTATAAGCTACCTACGAAAAATAACAACCACCACACAGCTTATCAAATAAGCCCGAAAATAAGCTTGGACAGCTTATAGGCTTATTAGGGGAAAACCCCCTTAAATAGATTTGCCCTTGAGTCTTTAACGAAAAAGACCCAAGGGCGCAGTGGTAGTGTGTGTGGGAGTAAAAGGGGATGTATTGCTTGGTCCCGGGTTTCGAAGTCCTTGCATCACCGGATACAAGTATCTTCCCCTTTTTTTTATTAAAAACTCTTCGGTAGAAAGTTTATAAATTTAAACTAAGGGGTAGGCGGGCAAACTTTTAGGAATTTCACTACAATGAGTAATATGGGTAACCCTACACTTTGAAACGTAACAAAAGGAGACCCCGCTATGGGTCTATTTTTTTTGGCTTATTAAAAAGTGATTTTTAGCAAAAACTTAAAACATGAAAGTTAAAGAACAGCTTATAATTAACAACTTTAACAAAGACACTTTTGACTTTGGTCAAAAGAATAAGCTATAAAATAAGCTTAAATGTGACAGCAGGCTAAAATGGCTTAAAGGCTAACTTTTCTAAGTCTTATGGTTGAATAAGCTAAGCTAAGGACTAAAATAAGCAAAAAGGGCTTAAACTAACTTAAATAAGCTAAAAGGGAAGGAAAAGCTAAACTAATAAGCTGTGGAAAAGGGCTTAAGTGACAGAAACATGAAATAAGCTTAAAAGCTAAAATTTGCTTAAGACTTGAACAAATAAGCTAAAGAAAAAGTGAAATAAGCACACTAACTATCTAACTTAACCTAAAAACTTACTAGGACACAATTTGAGCTTATGGGATAAGCTCAATAAGCCAAAGTCAAAAGATAAGCAATCCTACAGCCTAAGGGATGCAAAACAGCCAAATGGCAAGATTGGGCTTAAAAATAGGCAACCAAATAAGCTTTTCAAAAGCTTAAACTGAAGAGGCTTATAGAAGAGCCTATAAGCTCTTAAAATAAGCCAAAAACTTGGGCTTAATTGCTTTTAGTGGCTGAGAAAGATGAGCTTAAAGGTCCCCCTTTGCACCAGGGGAGCTTTATGGCAAAGCTCAAGGGCTTATTTGACAGCTTATTTTAAGCTGTCAAATAAGCTCTAAAAGTACAAATAAGCTTAAACAGATTGAGTTCTATAGCTAAATAGCTTATGCACCAATTTTGAGCTTTGGAAAATCACTTTTACTTGCTTATTTTTGACTGAGAAAAAGGTGTTTTGGGCTTATTGAAACTGTGACACAAAGACTTGATGGTTTTGACTCACCAAAGTCAAAAGGACCAAAGGCTTTTGACAGCCCCTTTTTAACACACAAAGCACACCTTTTAGAATACTTAAACTCAAACCACAAGTGCTTAATCAAATAAGCACTTGTGGGATCCTTAAAAACTTCACAGTTTCAAAAGAGGTTTTAGAAAACCTTGGAAAACAATTTTTCAACTAAAAATGTTTTAAAAACAGCTTAAGAGTGACTTAAAACTTGTGCTTAATTTGGCCAAGTAACCATAACCCATGCCAAAACCCTTTTTGACCCGTTTTGGTCTTGTGCCAAACACCCCTTTATCTAAAAACTGTCAACCCAAAGTGAGTTTAAAATCCATTTTTAGACTAAAACTTTAAAAACTTTTTATCCACTCCTACTTATTTTGACTTATTTAACCTATTTCAAAACTAAAAAGCCTAGCTTATTAAGACAAATAAGCTAGTTTCTCTTCTAGCTTATACTACACTTATGACAGTTTTTTAGAAAAAGCTAATGTGACACAAAATTATGCAATAAAAACTTACAACAGTCAAATAACAACTTAAACTAAAGTATTTGTAAAGATAAAAAGCAAATAAGCTAATTCCTTAAGCTAAAAAGATAAGCTAAATGAAAAATGGAAAGTTGAGACCTTGGATTTTTGTTGTCTCAGAACCAAGGCCACTCTTTCTGAGTGAGTGGCCTAAAAAGCTGTCCTAATGGCTCCCTAGCCTCTATTCCCTGAGCAATAAGCTCAATAAGCTTATGTTAGCTTATTTCTCCAAAAGCTTCCAAAATCACACTCAAGAGGACATTTATGAGCTTAATTCAAATTAAAACAATATGAAAGGGCTTATAACAAGTTATGAGCTAAATTAGAGCTTGTTGGCAAGAATAAGCTCTAATGAGCTTATTGAGAGCTTATTGAGTAAAAATGACTTAAATTTTCATTAAAACTGAAAATTTCAATTGCATAAAGGACATTAACATAAAAACACTTAAAACTACAATAAAAACTTAATAAAACTTGAATGTAACTTGATACAAAACTGAATATTTGCCACAATGGCTTACAAGGCTTATTTATAGCCGAAAATCTACACTAGGCCTTCTCTTTCTTTCTTTTCTTGTTGTGCTTGTTTGTAGACACACAAACACAGGTGTGCTTGTTGTGTGAGAGGTTTAAAGCCTTCAATCTTGGCCCTTCAATCTTTAAAATCAATCCTAGCCATCGAATTTGGTCTTGGGGGGTGTGGGATTGCCAAGTTGGCAACTTTGTGGCTGGGAAAGGTAGTGGAGGAGGGGGAAAATGAATATCCAAGGTGGGGATGAAGATTCATGGGGTAAAAACGGGTGTAAACACCCGTGAGTGTGTTGGGAGGGAAAAAGAGAGCGGGAAAAGTGGTTTGGGGCTGTTAACAGAGTGAAAGTTTCACTCTTTGGCAAAAATGGCCCCTCATGGTTAATGGTGTGTTTGCACACATGGTCCTTGTGGTTAAATAACTTTTGGGGACTTGGCAAAACAAGTCCCCAAGAGTTATATAACTCTTTTCAAATTTCGTCCTTGTGGAGTACAAGTTAGGGGGGTTGGCAGTTTTGCCCCCCTACTTGTTACTTTGAACAAATTGCAAAATAAGCCCTTGTCTTCTCTTTTTCTCTTTTCTCCTTTATAAATAAGTTTAGGGTTTGGCAATTTCAGCCCCTAAACTTATATTTCTTTGACTTTGGCCCCGGGGTTGACTTGGGTTGACTTTGACTTTGACCAGTTGACTTTTCTGTTGACTTTTTGACTGGATTGACTTTCCGGCTTTGATTTGGCTTTGTCTTTCACAGTCTTTTCCATTCCGAGTCCAGTTTTGTCGTTTTGTCTTTGTTTTTCGTCCTTTTCTTGGTTATCCGTTCCTGCACAATACAATTAGCAAAACAAGCATATATTTGGCATTTTAAGTCCGTTTTATAGGTTATTTGCTCTTTTTAAAGGTAAACAGGTATGGTTTATTTTTAAGCACAGATACCGATAGTGCCTCCAAATCTTGAAGCGAACACCACTGCACAAGTTCTGAAATCAGATCGTGTAGTTTTCTTCTTATGATTTTTTAACTGGCGTGATGCCCAAAATAAAGAAATCACCTTACTCCTCTTGCATCATCACAGCGCCCAAACACCTTCTTTGAAAGCGTCAGATGCGATTAGTCCTTCACTCCTCAGTAAGGCAAGGATTGGTGCACTGCATAATTTCTGCTTCAACCGTTGAAAAGTTGCTTCTTGTTTATCACCCCATTCAAACTTGACCTTCTTCTGGGTAAGCTTAGTCATTGGTTTAGCGATCTTTGAAAACCCTTCAATGAATCTTCGATAATACCCAGCAAGACCTAAAAATTAACGAATCTCCATTGGTGACTTAGGAGATGTCCAATCTTTAATGGATTCAATCTGGCGGGATCCACATGAATTCCCTCACTGTCGATCACGTGACCAAGGAACTGTACTTTTGGAATCTAAAATTCACATTTGGAAAACTTGGCATACAACGTCGTCCTACTTGCAATTCCAAGAGATCTGCGGGAGTAAGCTGGTGTTCTGAGCGGTGTTTCTTACTTATTCTTCGATATATCAAATATCGTCATAAAGACAATCACGAATTTATCCAGATATGGTTTTTGCATACCCGATTCATAAGGTCCATGAATATCGCAGGTGCGTTTGTCAAACCAAAACCATTACATGAAATTCCGATGGCCATAACGAGTTCTGAAGGCAGGCTTCGGAATGTCTACTTCCTCGAAACCCACAATTGGTGATAACCTGATCTATTAGGTCGATTTCCGAGTAGACGCATGACCCCTATAGGAGCTGTCAAATTAAATCATCAATTCTTGGGAGCGGATAACGGTTCTTCACCGTTAGTTTATTCAGTTCCCGGTAATCAATGCACATCCGGAATGACCCGTCCTTCTTCTTGACAAACAAGACCGGAGCTCCCCAGGGCGAGGAACTGGGCCTTATAAAGCCTTTGTCGGATAGCTCTTTCAGTTGCTCAGATAACTCTTTCATTTCGGAAGGCGCCAATCGATAAGGTGCCCGTGCTACAGGTGCAGCACCAGGTACCAAATCAATTTGAAATTCCACTTGTCGAGTCGAGGAAGACCTCGTCAGTCCCCTTCAGGAAATACTTCAGGAAAGTCTTGAACTATGGGTACGTCCTCAAGTCGCTTCTTCTCCGACTTGTCTTCAATCTCTTTTGTAGTGACATGTGCCAGAAAGATAGGAAACCCTTTTTCCATGTACTTCTGCGTTTTAGTGCAAGAAATGATGTTTAATCGTGTCACATTTCCCTGGGTACTTCCATCACCGTGTATGATTAAGGTTTTATTTTTCCAGGGGATACGAACAATCTTTTCGGCACACATGATGACCGCTTGGTATTTCGCCAACCAATCCATACCGATTATAGCGTCAAAACTACCAAGTTCTACAGGCATTAAGTTTATGTTGAATTGGTGGTTTAGGAAGTTTAATGTGCAACCCTTAAGTATAGTGTTTAACCCGATTATCCTCCCGTCAGCTAGTTCGACATCATAATAGTGATCTAGGGTGGATGGTGTGATGTCAATTTGGGAGCTAAATGCAGTAGACACAAAACTTCGATCGGCACCCGTATCAAACAAGATATAAGCATAGCGGTTGTTTAGAAGGAACGTACCCGCAACGACGTTGTCTGGGTTTGCCCCCGCATTTCCAACCACATACACCTTTGCTGGAGCCCTGTCATTCCCAGCTTGATTACCACGGTTGCCTTTGTTGTTCTTCAGCCTTGGACATTCATTCTTGTAGTGTCCCTGAACTCCGCACTCAAAACAAGTAGGTTTCTGACCCGATCCGGTGCCCTTCTGGTTGTTGAGGTTGTTGGCATTTCCCGTACCCCTACAGTCACGGGCGATGTGACCGTACTTGTTGCATTTATAGCACTTTGGAGCACACGGACCGTCATGGTGGTAATTGCATTTTGGGCATAGGGGTCTAGATCCCCCATATGGTTTCTTATCACCCGATCCAGCAGTGTATGCCCTGCCGGTGTTTTGCCTCTTGTTTTGTTGTTGTTGTTGGTTCTGGTTGTTTCGGGAAGTGTTTTCTAACTTCCTCTTGTTTTTAGCTTGTCTCTCTGCAATGGTACTGACTCTCTTGTCCATCAATTCTGTGGCCATTTCAATAGCCTCCTGCATGGTCTTTGGCTTTGAAGCCACGATGTTTCCATGGATCATGTCGGGTAATCCACCGACATACCTTTCAATTTTGTCTGCCTCCTCAGGGAACATTCTAACACACAGTAGTGCTAGCTCTTGAAAACATTGGTTGTATTTGACCACATCAGTACCTATTACCTTCAAGTTCCACAATTCAGCCTCTAGCTTCTTTATTTCATTTCGTGGACAATACTTATCAGTCATCCTCTTTTTTAGATCCACCCAAGTCATCGAATATACAACATCATGAGTAACAGTCATAACATGGGAATTCCACCATGTTAGAGCACCTGCTAAAAGAGTACAGGTAGAAAATTTGATCTGGTTTTCCACCGAGCAGTTGCTTATTCGGAAGACAGTTTCCATTCTTTCAAACCATTGGGTTAACTCAACCACTCCCTCGGTACCCTTGAAATACAAAGGTTTGCACTTCATGAAATCCTGGTAAGTACACACTCGAGCAACGCGTTTAGATCCCCTAACACCCGTTCCCGAAGACAATGGCTATCAGTGCCATTCCCTGTTGTGTCACGTCGGCCAAGGCAGCACAGACTCCTGATCAATCATAGCTTGGAGTTGGGCATTAGTGACCGTAGTGGTTGTGGCTGCTGTTGGGGTTGGTGTTGTTGTGGCCGGTGTTGACCTCGTGGCTCTTTTTGGTGCCATTTTCTTCAATCACAAGAAAATACAATACCCGTTAGATTTCATAAAATCATAACCATGACATGACATATCCATGATAAATAAAGTGAGATCACATCACACAGTGAAATGTACAATTGAATTGTAATTAACAATGATATAACCAAATCGACATTCATTCACCACAAATTCGATTATAGACATGACATAATACATCCATTCCATATATAACTGGAAAACATACATGATTGGTTTAGATACAAAATGATCACCTTGATTAGGTTACAAAAGAATATATACAACCTAAAGCCATACTAGCCGGGAGTTACCCGTAATACTTAGTAGGCTATACAGGATAGCTAATCAGAAATAAAAGATCTATACAGGATAGCTAACCAAAAAGATCTATACCGTCTGCTAGCTGGGAGTAACCCATAAAAACTTAACAGACTGCATAGTAGCTACAATCATAACCAATGTCTAGGAACTGCTACCAGTATCCTCCAATGTGTCAACGCGTGCTCCAGCCTCCAGGGCCTGGGTACGCATGATATGCTGAACAGCCAAATCATCTGCAGCCTGACGCTGCCACTCGTGGCGATGCACCTCAGTCTCTAACACTGTAACTCGCGCCTCTAATGTCCTGCAGTGAGCTTCAAATCTAGCCAAGGCCTGACGGGTCCTCCATACCTCTGCTCATAAAAGCCAAGTCTTCTCTCACCTTATATTCAATCTCATCTCTCACAGCTGGCACGATCCTTCTGGTCATCGTGATGTCGTGTGCAAAACATCTGAACTCTCTCTAGTGCAGACATCCTACCTGGTAGTAATCCCCTGTTGACCAACCTAGGGCGTCATCATCCTCCTCACAGTATCTCGAGTCCTGGTCCCTCTATAGTGGTCCTGGCTGTCTCGCATCTGCATAGCAAAAAAAAAGAAAAAAAAATAAAAAAAAAAAAAAAAAAAAAATAAAAACAAAAAAACAGAACTCTCTCCAACCTCACAACTAGGTCTAGGAGCAGTAAGTAGTAGTCTCTTCCGAGGCGGTGTGTCAGCCTCGGGAATATCAGCTCTGCGGCTAGTAGATGGTGCAGGTAGAGGGATGGGTAACAATGGTGGGGTCCCTGATGGGTGTAGTGAATGATAGTAGGCTGATGCTACGTCTCTCATCTCGACCTCGAGTGCTCTAGGACTAAGAGGTCGAATACGTGGAGATAAAAAGAATGGTGGTAGTAGAGGTGTAGGTGCCTCATCCTCAGCTGGCACTACGTCCTCAGGACGCTCAGGCTCCGGAATGTATACTGGTACATGATCCTCAGGTACATACTCTGGATATCGTGGTGCCTGCTCGAACAACTGTTGAGCAGCCTCCTCATAAGGATCCTCAGATGGAATACTCCAAGATCGTGCCTCAGAGTGGACAGACGTATAGGTAACCGCGGAATCGGCTGACATGACTGCTGTGACTAGCAGAAATAACTTATATGAGTATATTATATAAGGCTCTTATAGTAATATACATTTATAATTATAACATGTATATCAATTACGAATGCATCTAGTCCAACCAACTAATGCAACAAGTAGTGTATGCATGAATGTATGCACATATGTATGTCCCGTGTAAAACCCCGTTGTATGAATTCGTTGTTTGAAAATGGTTATAGTCCAGCAAAAACATTTGACCTGGTTCTCTATAACCTTGGCTCTGATACCAATCTGTAACACCCCCAAATTGGGTCGCAGCGGAATAAGGGTCCGGGGCGTGTTACTTCATAGATCAACAACACAAGATATATATAGAACGACCAAAAAGTCGTTTGAAAACGATACATTGGATTTAACACAATAATTGTTACATAAGCCCGAAGCTTAACTTGTTCACTTGATCAAAATACAAAGATTTTCAGCCCATAACAAACAACAAAATGAAATGTGACAAAATCTTTAATGCATGATATCCAATTCAAAACCACCAATGTATCCATTGCACCTCGTGCTTATTGATCCCCTGAAAAACATTGCTTTAAAACGTCAACAATAATGTTGGTGAATTCATAGGTTTGATAAATCATATATTGTAGGACCACAAGATTTCCCAAGTGTATGATAATGCAACAGATGCAGACATCATATAAATGTAATTACGTTGCTCTAAGCTCATGACACTGAAGCTTGACGTGTATGAATGCCAAATTAATGGCCTACTTTGCCCGTGGTGATGTTCTAACCCGCAACATCCTTTGTTCGACCTGGTATACGTTCGTTTGTAGGGTGATAGCTAATCACCCGAACGGGGTTGTCAAACCCAATAGATCTATTTATAACATTCGCGCTCGTAATTAACAGTTCATGATAATGGGCTCATATAAGGGTTATCGCTACTTAGGCAACACGTAATCATAGTGTGAAACTTAACCACTTGTGTCCAGTTGTAAAACATTGCATGTTTTTCACCCCAAAAACTTTGTAAAACAAAAGCATGTAAAACGTGGGGCTATGAACTCACCTTTAGTGAGTAATGCCAAGTGTATCACAAATAGAATATCTTAGAATAGATGTGTATAGGAGTGTATGGGTTGTAGAAAATTTTGTATGGGTTTGGTTTGGTCTTGGTTTTGAGCCGTGAGCTCTATAGAGCCAAAAGAGGGTTTTTGTTTGATTTTTACTAAGTGTTAAAGCATGTATGTGCTATCTCTCTTATGTATACATGTATATATGGAGTAGATCTAGTCAAGGGAACATGTTATGGTCTTAGGGATGGGTCATGGTCTTAGGAATGGTCTCTAGGTCAAAGAAACAAGGCATGGTGTGGCATTAATGAAGCATGGTGTTCATTTGACCAACTTGGAAGAGTTTTCCTTATATTACTTGTATATTTGACCAAAATTTCGGCATATAAAAGATATACATGATATATTTTGCAACTTTTATGTATTGGGTATAAAAGTGGGTATTTGTTGAAGCGTAGAAACGTATACACTTTACGTATCCGATAAAAATAAAATGAACAAAGTTAATAATTATCCTCAAAATAATTATATAACCCTTGCTTGATGTAAACATTTAATTGTTTGATGCCCGTTTACATTGAACGCTAATTTTTGGCGTACGCGATTTAACCTAACGTTTACAATTTCAAGCAAACACGTACAATTCAAAAAGGTACATTGTGGATTTATTGATGTCGTCAATGACTTGAAAACACAGGGTGTTATATATGTTTGTTATGTGAGTGAGTAGAGAGTGTTTAAAATATGGTTTATGTGTGTTTGAGATGTAGCATCAATCCAAAGGTTAAGAATATAATGAGGGAGTTTGAGTTGATGAGATGACATGATCAAGAGTAGAGATGAGAGTGTGCTTGTTGTGTTTGTTTGAGAAACAATCCAACGGTTGAGAAGATAGAAGTGTGGGAAGTTAGATTTATGATATGTCTTGATCAAGGGTTGAGAAGAAGCGTGTGTATGTGTAATTTGAATTGTGTGGAGAAGAAGATGAATAGTAAGTATGTGGTGGAGAATGTTTTGAAATGATATGGAAGATTTTGGTAGGGAATGTTGGAGACACAAAGGTACACAAGAAGTACATGTGTAAGGAATATGAGTTGGCATTGTTGGGAAGGTTTATGTGAGGATGATTATGTGTGGGAAGGTGATTTGTGTTTGAAATGTGTTAAATAGGATTAGTAAGAAGTAACAAGGATTAGGATGGTAAGTGTGAGAATGTTTAAGAGTAAAATTAAAGGATTGATTTGAGTGAATAATCACATTGCTAATAAGAGAGAAAAGAGTGTGCATATGTGATTATGGGATGGTTTAGGAAGAAAGTGTTTGGTGTGTATGTGGAAGAAGGAAATCACTTATTGGGCAAGAAGGTTTAACAAGTGATTAGTTCGAATGGGTAGAAGGAGTGTTTAGAGGGAGTGGGGACTTGTACATGTGAGGAATGAGTTTGTAAAACATTTAAGGGTAAGTGTTGGGAATTACATATTTGATGATTACAAAACCCACAAGCAGAAATGAAGAAAGAAGAAACAATGAGGACCTAATATGTAATAGTTAGTTAGCTTTATTAGTAAGCCAGGGTTTCTTGTAACCTCCCTCTATTATATAAAGAGGGTAGGCGTCTAGGTTACGGGGATCCATTCATAGATAGTCTCTCCAATGAGAGTCTAAACGCATAGAAAGCGTGTGTAGTAGTTAGTAGTTAGTTTCTTTATCATGATTAAATAAAGAAAACCTTATTAGTAATGTTGATTGTATTCTTATTTCATATTCCGCTGTGCTTAATCAATCAATGTTATTCATACCCTAGATGAGTCCTAATAACGATCTATGGAGTCATTATAGGATTCCACAATTGGTATCAGAGCCTCGTGGCTCTTGATCTAGGGTTGATAAGGTTTTCATGTAAAATTATTTTTCTATAATTTGTTTAAGGCGTGTTTGATTTTTAGGGTTTTTGAAGCAAACCCTAAATTCGTCCACAGCAGCATGTTCTAAAGGTAAAAAGAAGGCAGCATGTGTTAAAGTTATTTCTGCTCATTCCTTAATCAATTTAGGGTTTCTCCCCAAACCCTAAATTATGTGGCAGATAATGACTTGTGTTGAATATGGTGGCCGATTTATTTTTGTTTAGATCTCGCGCACAACAACAAATGTTACAGCAGGATCTAGTGGTTGCTGCTGTTGGATATTGGTTTGGATGTTCCTACTGCTAGCTTTTCTTCATTCCTAATGGTAAGCTTATGGTTCCTGCTGGTATCTCATGGTTCCTGCTGGTAGGCTTTATGGTTCCTACTGGTTTACTTACGGTTATTTCTGCTAGCATTGTCCGATATTGGACAACAGACGCGTTTGGATTTTGAACAATGATGATGTGCATAGTTCGTTTTGAAGATTCAGTTCATGATATGATTTTTCACACATGACTGGTTTCTCGTTGATGCAACAGAGCTCACTGTGATGGTGGCCGTTTGCATGAACATAAATAAATTTACAAAATTTATTTGTCGGCATGTTACTATTTGTTGTCTACAAGAATTATGCATGATTCAAAGACGTTTCATAATATCTTCTACACACTGAAGGAAGATTTGATCTATGCTACTGAGTTAAAGATTCAAGAGATGGCAAGTATACTTTTAAGGGGAAGCTTATTGTTTATATACTTACCATCTACACGCATCACTTGAGGGGAATCGTTTACGAGTGGCACAAGACCCCTATTAGATGATTACAAAAAGGGGAAGAAGATTCATGATGTGCAGCTTATTATTGTGATGACATGTTTTAGCATTGTTTCTTCATGCAGATTGTTTTGTAATATCAAATAGGGGAAGATTGTTGGGAATTACAGATTTGATGATTACAAAACCCACAAGCAGAAATGAAGAAAGAAGAAACAATGAGGACCTAATATGTAATAGTTAGTTAGCTTTATTAATAAGCTAGGGTTTCTTGTAACCTCCCTCTATTATATAAAGAGGGTAGGCGTCTAGGTTACGGGGATCCATTCATAAATAGTCTCTCCAATGAGAGTCTAAACGCATAGAAAGCGTGTGTAGTGGTTAGTAGTTACTTTCTTTATTAATGTTTAATAAAGAAAACCTTATTAGTAACATGATTGTGTTCTTTATATTCTGTTGCGTGTTACAATCATTGTTATCATACCCTAGATGAGTCCTAATAACGATCTATGAAGTCATTATAGGATTCCACAGTAAGGAAGTGAGAACAGTCAAAGTATAATTAACTTTCAAATACCACAAACTCAATTAGTCAGTTTGACTTTAATCCAAGATAATCAACATTGGATTTGATCACTAATCATCTTGATGCAAATAAGCTAAGTGCTTTGCATCTTAAGTAAAGCATATCCCATATCGAAAAATGATGCGTTTACGCAAAGTGACCTTTGACTTAGTTTGACCAATAAAGAGTCAAATCCGTTACATGATTAGGATCAATAGTGAATCCAAGCAAAAATGGATTCAATCATTAATCATTATGATGCAAACAATCTAAGTGCTTTGCATCGTAAGTAAAGCATATCCCATAGCGGGAAATGATGCATTTACGCAAAGTGGCATTTGACTTGGTTTGACCAAACCGGGAGTAACCCCCGTTATATGATTAAGATTATCGTAGATCCGGATTAATGTCAAATGATTATTTTTGTTTGTTGGTATGCTAAACGTATGATCATACTAGGTTTAAAAAGATGTTTCGGCCTTGGCTAGAGGCGTTTGACAAAAAAAATAAGTTGCCGTTTTATGTTAAAACATAAGGATTTGTTTTTGATCCTCTCTGGGTTTAAACTTCATTTGAAGTGCTCCCAAGTGCTCAAATATCATATGTATACCTTTATTGAAGTTTCCACATGTGTTGGGTAAGAGGAAAGCCGACAAAATCAAATCCGTAAAAACAGACTTCGCAAGTGGCGCGCTGGCCACGCGCTGACGCGTGCCCAGCGCGCCAGAGGCGAATAACCGGTTTTCTGAATTTAGGCTATCGTTTGTTATTTTACGTTTTATGAATGTTTATTTGTCATCAGTAAAACATAAAGGAGATCCTAATCAATGTTGCACCAACAGGAAGCACAATTTGAACTTGCAGTCTTGCACAAACAAATTATCAAAAGCCAAAGCATAGTGAATTGAAAACCACACATCCTTGGTGTCTGCAGGTTCATCTTCGGTCTCACATGTGGTGGGTTTGTGTATGTTGTCTTCTTAAGTTTGGCGACATCATAGCCTTTTTCCTTAGCTGTCTCAACCAATTGATTGTATATCTCATCATCAAGCTAGTTTTGCCTGCATAAATCCACACAACATTTCAGATCGCACGCGTCTAATCCCCAAGTAAAAAACATATACACGATAAAGTGGTTAGTGAACTATTATCGTTGTTTACAAACATTTAAAAATAGCTTATAGATGGTCGTCGATGCATAACTCTTCCGTTTTAAAAACTTGTGTATCTGAACTGTTTTTTTTATTCACACATTGAAAACTGCTTAAATACTCTAAATCTAAGCAGATACGCCCTTACGTAAACAAGTGAAACCAGTGACTTTTAAGGTGGCGTTTGGGATAACTTATATTTTTATGCTCTTTTTCTTATCGGATTATTTTAAAGGACGTTTATATTATCAAAAATACTTGTGCTTATTACTAACTTGACCATTTCAAAATAAAATAAAATGACGGTTATAATTTTTACCTCTCGTTCAGAAACGTTTTCGGTCTCTGCTAAAGCGCCTTCAGCTAAATCAAGGTTTTTACCTCTCGTTCAGAAAGCAGCTTCAGCTAAAGCACCTCTCCCAACAGGTTTGTTGCTATCTGAACATAAGTAGCAATAAATTCTAAAAAACTAAAAAAAAGTGACCATATTTGATAAGGAGAGAAGAGTAAACTTAACTCCCTTTTTTACGCGGAAAGAAATATGTATGAGCCTTGATAATCACCAATAACATTTTAAATGTATATCATTTATTTTTTTTCTTAGATAACAATATTTACAGCCTTAGAAATCAGGCATAAACATCAGCAACGAACATCATGAACAAATTCTAAATATGACATTCTAATTATAGCGTTTTAGTAATATATTATGTATTAATTGTATGTTTTATTGTTCTAAGAACGGACCAGATAAGCGGCTAAGAATGTGCATCTAAGTTTTCTCTTGATTTTCCTTCATATAACGACCAAATTTCCAACATTTCCACCAAAAATTCTAATCTAATACTCCCTCCGTCCCAAAATTATTGTCTCTCGACAAAAACACATAGTTTAAGAAAAATGCATTTATTACTGCTTTCTCTTTCTTACTTTTTTACAGAATGACAGTTTTACCCTTACGTAATTAATTAAAGTCTTTATTAAAATTTGTAATAATAATTACAAACAAGGGTAATATAGTAAACTTAATCAAACTTCTCTATCTATTTTTAGTAGTGGACGATTAAATTGAGACATCCCAAAAAGAAAACATGGACAATAAAAATAGGACGGAGGGAGTAACTATTATATAAAGAGGAGTGATATCCTGAAAATTTTACACCTTAAATTAGTATTATAGTTAAAGCACGTACCTTCTGTCGACAGTTTCAAAAGATGATGGAGACAATTCAGTAGCGCAAATTCGATTGGCTGACGGCACAAAAAACCCAAAATTCAGTGGCACAATACAGAAACCTGGATGGACATGAAAGAATATGAGTGTTTAAAATATGTGTATCTTATAAAAAAATGCGATAAACCCCGAACAGAAATGGTTTTAGTGGCAAACTTTAAAGATGTCTTATAACACACATGTAAAACATATCTTGTAAATTTGTGGCATTACACAATGTTATAATTAGAGGTGCAATAGAAAGTGGTTTTGGCTGGTTTAATAATATGTCAATGTGGATTCGGGTCATGCATTCTTCTAAGGTTGTATTCTAGCATATTATCCTCATAATTTATAACATAACGGCCTAATTGTCTAATACTCCTAAAAAAGACTTATATAATATATATGTGTAATCATGTATGTAATATATCATATTTATTAACCACTATCTACAAAGAAAATGAACAACCTTAGGTCACTACCTCCATTATGTTATCAAGTTTAGCAGGCACCATCTTCTCCTCCTCCCCAATCGACTCCTCTCCGTCACTTTCAGGTCACACTCAGCCGCATCATACTGGGGCGCCAGTGCCTTTCATTGCCCACACTTTAACGAAGATACGCAAGACCTGGTCTTGTTACCAATGCAAATATTAGACCTTCGTTTCTAGTTGAGCTCCGCCATATGTCTTTCTCGAGTTGTAACCCAAATTCGGATGTCTTGTTCTTAAAGCTCCTTTTTTATATCTTGGTTCTTATGTTGGAGGGGACATGAATAAAATTCAATCTTGGAAGGACATTATTGATAGAATTAGAAGACGTCTATCAAGATGGAAGATGAAAATGTATCGATTGAGGGCGGCTCATTGTAATCAATCGGTACTGTTGGCCTCGATGCCTATTTTTCACATGTCCATGTTATAGTTCCTGCAGTGTCATTCAAATTCTAATCTCTTCGAGTAAATTCTTCAATGGATCATGAGAGTTCGGGTAAAAAAGCTCCGTGGGTTCAACGGGAAGAAGGCTCTTGCTCCTAAAGAATAACGTGGTCCTAGTAATTTTATGCTTTATGCTCTTAATAAAGGATTGATAATTTTAATGGTTTTGGAGATTTTTAGGCCCATGGAGCCTACGCTTTGGTCTCAGTGTTTATCAAGGCTATACTCGGAGCCAATGGAAGAATGATGAATTTCGGGAAAAGGAGCTAATTCAATGTTGGGATAAATATTATTAAAGATGTTAGGATATATACACACACAGGAAAAGGGTATTTAACCTGCTTTTGTTCATTAGAAGAAGAACTTGGGAATGGCCTTTCGACTTTATTCTGGGATGACGTGTGGTGTGAGGGGGCAAGCTTAAGAATAGATCCTAGAGCGTATGCTCATCGAAAAACAGCAAAAACAAATTACAGTAGTCAAAAACGTGCCATCCTAGTCTTACCATTACGTTTCGTAGACATTCCGAGAGGAGGCTGAACTCACTTCAAGTAAGAGTTAGCGAAAGTGATTTAACCCTGTGGTGCTTAACTCAGTCTCCTGATTCATGTCTTGGACATTGTACAATTCTGTGGTTATACCGTGGCTTCGTCAAGAAACAAGATAGATTCGCAATTACTATCCGAAAGGTATCTAAAGACTAGGTTGATTCGATATTACCCAACAAAGTGAACACCTTTCGCTTGAACGTAATGAACCGAACTCCTTACCTACTATATTTTAACATTTCCAGACGGGATATGATATTGGAGTCCTCTATCTTGTGATGTATTGTGATGTCGGGATTGAAACCATGATCATTGTTCTTCGCGTTTGTAACACGCTAAGAAGATTTCTAAATTAATAAATCGTGGTGGGACTGGCCTTTAGGGATATGAACTCTGGTCGGAATGTGATTGAGGGATTCGATAATGTAAAACTGCCAAACGAAGAATAAAAGCTTGTCCAAAGTATTTATTTGTGATGTGGGGCTTCTATGAATTTTTCGTAATAAGAAGATGTGTCGAGGCCAAGCCCAATCTAAGAAGAGTAACGTTTATGATGAGATTATTGTAGTACTTATTACTAGTGTCGTATAGACAATACTTTGTTTAGCTGGGACGATTGGTATAAAAACCCGTCTCTTATTTCTTTGTAATTTAGTTGAGCTCCGCCATATGTCTTTCTCGAGTTGTAACCAAGTTATAGCATAATTAGTACTTCATTAATCTCAATAATTTATAAACTATAAAAAACCCTAAATTTAAACCAAAATTAACAAAACCCTCAAACTATAACAAAACCATAATTTCAAAATTGAATATTTTGAATTATTAACAAAACCCCCAAATTATAACTAAACCCTAAACTCAAAATTTGGTACCTTGGTTTATCTTTCTTGATTTTGTATATCCTCCATCTCACCCAACATACAGTCAGCTAATCAAATAAAACCATTAACCTACGTTTGGAGCAATATTCCTATTCTCGATTCTTCACTAAACATAAACTAAAAAATCAACACGAAACAATATATACATCACATAAAAAAATTATAAACCCGAAAACCACATACCTGCAATCATCTCCAGTTTTTGGATTATGTACATCAATAAAGAGAGAAGAGAGGCGATAGAGAGAGAAGAAAGAGATCTGGTTTGTGTGCGTTTCCTTTTTGGTTTGGTAGAAGAAAACCCGAGAAGTTTGGTATGTATGAGATGAATGAAGAACTGAGTGGGAAGGTGGATCTGAGTAAGAGAGATGCAATCATACTGGGGAGACACGTGGGGGCGAGTGAAGAGGGAGATTGGACGGTGGTGGGAGGGATAATATAGATAGGGTTGATAATAAATGTATCAAGAGCGGGTCAGACTGGGTAGAAAACAACTAAAGCATCGGAGAGAAGGGTGGGTAGGGCCGAGTCGAAAGCATTAAATTGCAACCCGACTTTCCCTCTTTTTGTTAGTTTGATAAATTATTAAAAAGTAGACAAGTATTACTGTAGCTCAGTGACACAAAACAAACAATCTTTTATATAATAAAAGAAAATGTTTGTAATGATCCATCATTTTATTAACTAATAAGAAAGCTCAATTGCAAAATTGAACCCTTAGGGCATCTACTATGGTAGGTTTATAAAAAGGGTTTATAAACATGAAAAGGTTTATGTTTTCTTTCAACCACAGTGAACACTTATTTCATGTCTATGTGAAATGAAGAGGTCCTAATTCTTGAACCTTTTTATAAATTCATGCATTTAATTCATTTGTTATATAACACATTTTATGAAGTTGTAAAAGGTTTATACTATAGTGAATGTAGGTTTATAATATCAAAAGGTCCAAGAATTATTAATGTATTAATGTATAAACCTTTACAAAAGGTTTACCATAGTGGATGTTCTTATGTTAGCTAATACTAGTCAATTGAATAAGTTTGGTCAAACTTTTGATAAATCCGGTAGAGAAATTTGGTGAAGGAACAAAATGAAAATACGCATAGCTTTGTGAGCTTATTTTTCTTTAATTTTGTACTTAAGTATAAATAAATGTTATGTTTTGACTGGTTTATTACTATTATTATTATTATTATTATTATTATTATTATTTACAAACATCACTTTATTAGAATAATAGGAATTACAACAAATTGGAGGGAAGCCGAGATACTATTTGGGCCCTCACTCTTTTGGCAATAGACTAATCTTATTAAAAATATGAATAGCTGCACGTGTCCCGATGTCTTGAGTCATGGAAAACTTCTGAATCCGCTTCAACAATGTAACCAAAAACATTATTATTATTATTATTATTTATTATTATTATTATTATTATCATCGTCATCATCATCATTACTATGTATTATTAAACTGGTCATAATACTAAAAACACTATTAACATAGGCTTACAAGTTATTGAGTATATAAACGAGATTAAGTATAGCATCTAAAACACCTATATTCATAAATTGGAATTATGTTAAAATTTCAAGTTAAACTACTCAAACAGTTAAATTATTAAACAAAATTTGATCATGTTTTTAAACCCGAGCAAATATATTTCACCTACTATTCTTAGTTATAGTCATTTCTGACCTAATTCACGTTTAATAAGGCGTACGTACACGGGTTAGTGTAATAAAGAGACCCAACTCGTCGTAGCATACGAAGAGGCCTCTCATTATGGAAACTCCCTAGTATTATAGCACTTGATAACCACTCAAGATTCTAGTAGCATAATCACCGACTAATCGTTTTAGTACATAATATTTATAAAGTGAAACGGTTATAAATTATACTTTTCGTTAAATGACCTAATTTGTCGTTTTAAGCCGTTGCTCGGCGTTTCTTACGTCCAGTCTTTCGTAGTAAGACGAGTGATCAAAATATTACATTTTCAAGTTTTTGATTTTCTGCGATAAATAGTATTTTTACTATTCACAACAGCTCGTTTGTCGTTTTTGGGTTTTAATTAGTATAAACTTGTAATCGTAATAACTTATTCGTTTTAATCCGATTTTAGTGGATTCCTTCGCGTCCCGTCTTTGTTTTAAAGAGGTATTATATTTTTATAAAGTTAAATCCGCTGATGAAATAGTACTTTTACTGATCATAGTTTATAAATTACTTTATATAACTTTAATTATCGAAAATGTCCCGTAGTTTATTCGTTATAGGTCCGTTTTTAGCGATTTCTTTCGAGTACGATCTCGAATTAAAAGTTTTCATCATTATATTTGAATTTTAAAAATGTAAGGTTGCTGTTAAATGTATGTAAATTATAAAAATAGTTTTATAAAAGTATTAACTATCTTAAACTTGTAAATGGCGTATCTTCTTCGTTATTAATCGGTTTTTCGAGTTCTTTATGACCCATCGATCCTTGTGACATGTAGTATTTTATAAAATCATAAAACATATATGTAATTTTCGAATTACAAACAGCCCCTAAGATATTATTTTCTAAAATGTGTTTAAAACTTGTTTTATGTATTATTTAATTTAGTAGTTTACTTTTAAAAAAAACCTAGATAACTATATGTAAACATATGTGATACTTATATTAATGTCCATTAGTCCATATATTTTTCATTTGTCCATGATTAACAAGTTTAACAATTTACTTTCCATTATTTTCATATGTGAAGATTAAGAAATCTTATAAAACCCTAATTTTAACCTAAACATGTTTATACTTAAACCATATGTTAACATACTTTTATTTTCACTTTTCCATGATATATATGACCATATGACATAAGAATAAGTGCATAAAATCATAAACATAAATGAAAACTCATTTTACATATTTAAAAGTCCTTAGTGGTGATTATAGCATATTTAAATATAACACATAATAATAATGATATAAAAAGTATGAAGAATTAGGAAGCCTTAGTGTAATGTATGAGACGAGAATAAGTTCTTAAACCGTGTTTAGATTCCAAAACCAAAGCTTTCAAGCTTATAACCCTAGATTAGGTTTGAAACCCTAATCTTTCCTTTTCTTCCTTAATACTTGCAAATGATGAACCAATGCTTGAAAACACTTTAGTATGCCTTAGGATTGATGTGTAAAGGGTTGTATGGATTGTATAAATATTTTGTATGATTTGATTATGTTTGTTATTTGAGCCGTGGCTTTTAGAGAGAAAAGGAAAGAAAGATATGATTTTTTTTGTTAAATGTTTAAGAAAGGAAGAGTACATGCTTGATATATATAGTGAAAATATCTTAATAACCTAACCATGGTTACTTTCTAACCCTTGCACAAGGTTAATTAACCAAGTTGCTCATGGTGTAAGAGTTTGATTCTTAGATCTTTCTTAAATATCTAGATATTATGCAAGTTGAAAAGTCTTGGTCCTATCATCAAAATTTCGGCATATATACATATATGTGATGTTATTTTTATTATTTTGGGTATTGGGTGTAATCGTGGGTATTCGTTTAAGCGTAGTTAGGTTTTGGTGCTTCCGGGTATGCCGAAACGCGTTTTATCGTGAAACGTAAGCATTTTACGTAGCCAATAAAAATAAGATGAACAAAGTTATTAATTATCCTTATAATAATCATATAACACTTGCTTGATGTAAATATTTAATCGTTTAATGCCCGTTTACATTGAATGATCATTTTTAGTTTACGCGATTTAACTTAACGTTTACGGTTTAAGAGCAAACGCGTAAAACCCTAAAAATAAATTGTGAATTACATAATGTCATACAATGACCTAAAACACGAGGTGTTATAGTTGATATTTTGTTTTTGCAGTTTCTGGTCAGATGACCCACTTTGTTGCAAGTCCGACACTTGACAGTGCAAACTCTTGTGTGATGCAGGGTGCATCTTGTACACAAAGGAAGGTTTCCATGGTATCTTATTCTTGCTTCTCTGGAGGATAAGTCCTAACAGTTTCTTGTCTTCTATTCTGCTGGTGGTGGTAATCATTTTTACGGTTGTAATTGTTATGGTTATTTTGATAGTTGTCGTTGTTGCGATATTTGGGGTAGTTGTTTTTTTCGATGGTGTTTCTTTTATCTTTAAACTTTCGTTTATGATTATTGGTTTCTTGCACAGAATCATGCTTTATTATTTGATCCGTTAGTCTGTGAGCTTTTGTGGCTATCTCAGAGGAGTCTGAGGTTTTGAAGCAGTAACGTTTCCTTCAATGCTTTGGGGCAATCCTCCGATGAAAGCTTCCATAAGTTTCTCAGAATTTGGTACCATGTTTGGACATAAGACTGCTAATTCCTGAAATCTTCTAACGTAAGTCTTGAGATCATTTCCTTTTACAACCAAGTTGTAAAATTCGTCTTCCATTTTCTTAACTTCAGTTCGAGGGCAATACTTATTGGTCAAGAGCCTTTTTAATTCGGTCCAGGTGATCATATTGGCTTGTTCTATTCCGATAGGTTGGGCGTATGCATTCCACCAAGACAAGGCATCATTGGTTAGAGTACCAGTAGCAAATGTTACTCTGTCTTCCTCGGCACACTTGCTACGAGAAAATACCGATTCAGTACGTTCAAACCAACGGATGAGGTCAACAGCTCCTTTCGTGCCATTGAAGTAGAAAGGTTGACAGTTTATGAATTCTTTGTAGTTTCCTCTTTTTGCTACATAAGTTTCTCTGGGACCAGTGTTCCTATTGGGATTGTCGGCATTTGCCATGGTAGCAGCTTGTGCTTCCAGAGCGGCGGTAATACCATCAGTAATGAGTTGCTGGATGGCAGCTAAAGTTATGGCTGGTGTTTCAGATGTTGACGTCCTTTTAGGAGGCATTCTATCAACATAAGACAACACGTAGTAAGAATGATATCACAAGTTTTAAAAGAAAATGTGATGTTTAAAATGCTTAAAGAGTAATGCTCATTTTTAAATTTTAAGCACTTAGAGGTTATGGTATGATTCATAATGATGAAGACGGAGATAGTGATGCAAATGATGGAGATGATGATGAAAGAGAGATAAGCTGGAAATAAGGTACGAAACGGGATTCCTTTGTATAAACAACTTGCCTTTTTACTGTACATAGTCAAGATTTGACAAGCGTTTTTATTTATACCACACATCCCGTAGCTAGGATAAAGCTATAAATAGTCTAAGAGTTTGTTGACATCCTAAAGATCTTCCTGATCTGTTTGGTGACGAGCTTGGATCTCCTCAATGATTTGTTCAAGATTGGAAATTCTATAGTGAGCAAAGGCAATCTTATCCTTTTGCCCTAACTGCTTCTTTTGAAGTTTGATAATCTGAGTACGGATTCTCTTAAGTTCGGTCTTTAGTTCGTTACCATTTCTTCGTATGATCATTCTATCATTAATACGTCCTTCTTCCATTTTCTCAATGCGGTGAAAAGAGAGTTCATCTAAGTAATTCAAAATATCTTCGATTTGTTCCTCATGATGTTTCAGATCGATCTTAATTGAACTTTTTCCTATTTCAAATATTTGAGGTGGGGTAGGAGTATAAACTGTAGAAATATGGTTATACTAAAGTACAAGTTTGTTAAGAATGTAATCTAGATAACGTAGTTGAGGAAGAATGGATTTGCTTCTTAGGTGGTAATAGTTCTTCAGGAACAAAGAAATATCGGGGATCAAATAGTAGTGATGGTGGTAATACCGGAGATGGAGTCAAAATAGCTGGTGGAGTAATAGAATCTTGTGGTGAAATAGGTGATTCTTTAGCATAAAATGCTTGCACGTCCTTCAAATATGGATTATTATAGAAAAGTGAGAATGTTGGTGGGATCATACCGTCCCTAGAATCTTCCGAAGAGTTAAAAGAGCTGCTTTATGATGAAGTTGGGAAATAATCTGATGAGATATCATTCTTATTACGTGTTGTCTTATGTTGATAGAATGCCTCCTAAAAGGACGTCAACATCTGAAGCACCAACCATAACTCAGGCTGCCATCAAGAAACTAGTTGCTGTTAGTGTTTTTGCAGCTTTGGAAGCATAAGCCGTTAACATGGAAAATACTGATAATACCACCAGACCAAGAGAAGCTCCTGTAGCAAGAAAATGTAGCTACAAAGAGTTCATGAGCTGCCAACCTATCAATTTCAAAGGTACGAAAGGAGCTGTTAGACTTATCTGCTGGTTTAAGCGAACTGAATCAGTGTTTTCCCATAGCAACTATACCGAAGACTGCAAGGTAAAGTGTAACACCCCCATTTTGACAAATATAGCAGCGGAAGCTAATCTGGGGTATTACTTCATGGATACAACAATCATAATCATAGAAAATGACTTAAAAGAGACGTTGTTCAAAAGATACGTTATCATTCATTTAAAATCAAAATTTTACAAAGGCAGGTCCCAAAATCTAGTTACATACAATGTGAATGATAACAAGTTTTAGCCATCTTCAAGTCCATGCCACTCCATGCCATAAGTTGCTTAATTACCTGGGATAAACATGCATAAAAAGAAGGGTCAACACAAAGGTTGAATGAAATTCATAGGTTTGATATGTAATAGTTGAATACAAGTTATCATAATGGAATTATTGGTATTGCAGGGATAATTATCATGGAGAACAGTATTATCATAGAGAACAATATTATCATGGAGAATAGTAGTATTACCCTAAACTTATGAATTAAAGAGATATTGGGAGATATTACCTAAAGAGATATTAAAGAGATATTGGGCGATACTACCCAAATAGATATTAAAGAGATATTAGGAGATATTACCCAAATAGATATTAAAGAGACATTGGAAGATATTACCCAAATAGATATCTTCATGTACTTAGGCAATAATATATCAGGATAGCATATAGTTTAGTAAACACTTGCATTCATGGTTTACAGCAGGTATCACGGGTTTATAAAGTATGTGAGATTATGAACTCATTAAGTCTTTGAAAAGTAATCACATTGTTATAAGATAAATAAGTATATAAAAGAGTTTGTAACAAGCATGTATCCCCCTCGCGGGTTTATAAAACATGTAAATAGTAAAGGCGAAGTTATGAACTTCACCTGATAGGTAGTTGTAATAAATATTCTAAAATGAAAGCTGAACGACCTTATCATAATCTTTACAGGGAAGATTGATATAGCAAAATGATAGTAAACACCACATCACGCAACCTGAGTAAATATGTCAAGTCTTTAGGAAGATTGTACTTTAGAACTTTGGTTCCAAGAGTTATGATTTTGATTGGAATGTTTGGAATTATTGTATCACTGTTCGGGCCATCAATTCAGTCAGAACGTAATACCAAGATGAAACTTTTTAATATGAAGCTCCCTATTGTTGTGTGTAACATTCCGTATTTAAGGTCACATTTTACTCTGAGCTTTAATTCTATTTTCATTTTAAGCGAGTTATTAATTTTACGTTTACCCGATTTAGTAAGAATTTTCCGTTTTTAGCTTTGCGTGAGCCGTATTTAGAAATTTATTCCGTCTTCGCATCTTAGGTGATTTAATAATCTCATATTATTCCTCGATGATTATAATTCTCCTCATTTTCATTTTCCGTTGTGATTCGCGTTTCCGAAAATTCTTGCTAGTAAACGTTTATGGAGCTAGGGACTTTAAATATAAGCAACAACTCGTACAGAACGTAATACCAAGTATGAAACCCCTTAATATAAAGCCTCCCTAGTATTGATTGATTACGATTAATCGGTTTTAGCTTTGATTAATATATTGTGAAATGGTAAGCATGTCAAAGCTGTTAATTAAAGTTTAGTCTGTAATGTTTTGAATGTGTTTTTTACTTTTTTCAAAACTGTTACATTTTAGACCATGGTTTTGAAATAAGTGGCTGAATATACCTGGAGTTTGCCACTTTTTACGGGACTTTGGGGTCCTTCAACTTTTAAAGATGTACAAGTAAACCTTGCCTTTTAAAGTGGGGACATAATAGACCCCTGTTAGTTATACTTTGATAAATCGTAATTTTTTCGTCCTTTTAGTTATAGTTTCCAAAAAGGTACGATATATTACCCTTGCATGGATAATAATTACAAAACATGTCAAAAATGCATGCAAGCTTTTTTAACATTTCATAGACATTTTATAAGTTATAATAACTAAAAATATGGAAGAATTTAATGCAACGCAAGTTTAAAATAACGTTCGTTAAGCTAGGAAGAAAACGGGTCAAAATTAGGGTTTTAAAACGTAAACGGTGCGGGTTTCTAAGTTCAAATTCCTTCCATAATCAATAAAGTGTTTTATTTTAACATTAATTAAGCATGTTAGGATAGAATTTAACAATTTTAGCCATGATAACATTTTGTTTTATGAAAAACACGAAATTAGGGTCTCGGGTGAGTTGTAAGGTTTTGGATCAAATGAAAATGGCATGAATTAAGTTATGAAAACTATTAACAAGAGATTATGTATGATTCATATGAAACTTCATAAGGGTTTGTGATCAGATAGCAGATATGAGGTGATAGAACGGGTTTGAGCTTATAGCTTGGAAAGGGTGGCTTGAAATTGGGACTTTTAGCTTCGTACGCCTAGAATAACGACTTACGGGCTTCTTTTCTTGGTTTCTTTTTCTTCACTTCTATTCTTGGGACTTCTTAAGATCTCTTAGAATACATATTGAACAAAGGATTACTGCTATGATGGGTTATAGTGTGGAAGTGGTGGATGTTTGAACGACGGTGTTATGTTCCTATTTAAGGAGCGAATGAACCTTAAGGGCATGGTTTTCTTTGCTATCTGATCTAGGACACATGTGAACATTAGGGGTGATTAGTAGTAAAGGAGCTATATAGTGAGGGTTATGGACTAGATGCTAGCAATAAAATGTGGAAACACCTATGTGAATGTCCGCACCTATACTAGAAGAAAAAGGAACCATGTGATCAATTTTTAAACTATAAATGAAGTAGATATTTGTGTGAGGTGTTTTTAAGCAGCTTAGGGATGAAGGATCTTAGTCATTGAGGTGCTTGTTTGCAATTTAGAACTTTAAAATGGGTTAAAATGAAAGAAACTAGGTTTCGGGTTCATTAGGGCTTATTTAGGGTTTTCAAGCTTGTAATTCGTGTATATTTGAAGGATAATGATAGATATTTGTTCACAAGACTTGTATTAAGGATTAACAACAAGAATTGATAGGTGGTTCGGGTTTAAAATGGGCAAAAATGAGTAAACGGGTTAAAAGTTCCAATTAGGGCACAATTAGGGTTTCTTGGATTCAATTTGCATATAGTTGAAGTAAAATGATGAAATGATGATGGAATATGATTGAGAATGTTGTAAACTAAGTTATTACAACTTATTTTAGTATTGCTTTAGGTTTACATGGAATAAAAAAAAACAATTAAAAACAAAGAAACGGGTCATGGTTTAGTATTTTTGCTCGGGTTTAGGGTTTTCTGACTTTGAATTAGGGTTTTGAGTGTTAAATAATGTTGTGAGAAAGCTTATGAATAGATTAATTAGGTTTAACATTTATATATATAGTATATTAGCTTGTACAAAGGGGTGGTGGAGAAAACTAGAATGAAATCGGAGGTTAAAATGGCTATTTTAGAGATCATGCTTAATGAATTGCACTTTGTGGTTTAAAGGACTTATACCTTGACTTAGAGGAAGTTTATATTTAAAATGAGATGTTATGTTACTTGTACATATGCTTTAGTAGCTTGTACATTTCCATTTTAGATGTTATCTTCATGGAATTGGGTTTTTAGAGGTATAGATAACGGTTTTTAAAGCCCATTTTGTTATAATGTTACAAATCGGTACATTATATGAATAATGTACTTTGTAAAATGATATTATGATATTTATTGTCCTGTTATGTGTTTTGTTTGCTTTGACATATATGAATATTGATGACCATAGGTAGTTGCGTGAGCTTTGTCTACTTTAGTTATGCAAGTTACATTGCATATTAAGAGATTAAAGCAAAAATTTCCCTGGAAAAAAGTGATATATTATATAACAAAGAGATATTACATTGGTGAAAATTTTGGGTTGTTATAACTTGCCTTTTAGGAAGAGGGCAATTGGGACAAAATGGGTTTACAAGAATAAGAAGGATGAAATAGGTGTTGTAGTTAGAAATAATACAAGGTTGGTTGCCCAGGGATATAGACAAGAGGAAGGGATAGACTATGATGAGGTTTTTGCTCCTATGGCTAGGATTGAAGCCATCAGGATCTTTTTGGCCTTTGCTTCTTATATGGGATTCATAGTTTATCAAATGGATGTGAAGAGTGCCTTCTTATATGGCACAATTGATGAGGAAGTGTATGTGTCTCAACCTCCAGGTTTTGTAGATCCTAAGTTCCCTAAGAATGTCTATAAAGTTGTAAAAGCTCTGTATGGTTTACACCACGCTCCTAGAGCCTAGTATGCTACTTTATCTACTTTCTTGTTGAATAGTTGATACAGAAGAGGAACCATTGACAAGACTCTTTTTATCAAAGATGGATAAGTTTGAGATCTGTTGGTACCGGTTTTGTGGGTGATTATTATTTTGGTTCTACAAAGAGGTCTTGGTGTGATGAATTTGAGGCATTAATGAAGAGCAGATTTCAGATGAGTTCTATGGGAGAGCTTACCTTCTCCTTGGATTACAAGTCAAACAGAAAGAAGATGGTATTTTTATAAGTTAAGATAGGATAGTATGTTGTAGAGATCCTGAAGAAGTTTGATTTTGCTAGTGTGAAGACTGCCAGTACTCCAATTGAGACCCAGAAGTCTTTGACCAAGGATGAAGAAGTTGCTGATGTGGCATGAACTCTTCTATAGATATATGATTGGACTCTTTAATGTACTTGGACTGCTTTAGGTCTTATATTATGTTTGCAGTCTGTGCTTGTTCTAGGTTTCAGGTAACTCCAAAAACCTCACATCTTCATGCTGTGAAGAGGATCTTTAGGTACCTCAAAGGCAAACTAATGGGCCTTAAGTATCTAGAGTGTATTATTTGACTAGAGCCTACTCAGATAGTGTTTATTGCTGGAGCAAATCTTGACAGGAAATCCACAACAAGAGGTTGTCAATTTCTTGGCAGGAGACTTATTTCATGGCAGTGCAAGAAGCAGACAATTGTGGCTACTTCTACTACAGAGGCAGAGTATGTTGCTACTGCCAACTGCTATGGGCAAGTATTGTGGATTCAGAATCAAATGTTAGACTATGGATTCAATTTTATGAACACAAAGATCTACATTGATAATGAAAGACATATTCTCATTGTAAAGAATCTAGTGTTTTACTCCAAAATAAAGCATATTGAGATTAGGCACCACTTTATTGGGATGACTTATGTGAGAAGCTTTTTCAGGTGATGAAGATTCACACTGATGTAAGTGGTCTGATCTTGTAACTCAAAGACTTTTGATGTTAGCAGGTTCAATTTCTTGATTGTTAACATTGGCATACTCAACCTATAGCTGCATTAGTTCAGGTAAGGCAAGATTGTAATTTCGGAGTTGTTGTACAGTTTGTAGATGAATTTGTTTATAGCTGCATTGGTTGAGGGGAGGTTCATATGTTGGATAGACAACAGTTCTTAACTTTTATTCATGGGTTATGCATAAATATGGATCCTCATGAATTCTCACATGTCTATCTAGTCTTTTCTAGTGTGCTTGTGAAGAATAGAGGCATGTTGTTGTATAATTATTGAAGACAGAGTTAGTACTGTTTGTACAACAGGTTAGTACTCCTGAGCTTAGTTAATACTGCTGAAGAAACTTTGTAACTGCTAAAACAAAAGGTTAATACTGCTTGGCTTGGTTAGTGCTGCTCAAAAGTGTTTAACAATGGTTTTGATGCTTAGATTGGGTTAAAGATGCAGTTTGGATTGGATTTGAGGGTACTAAATGGAAACTAACAAGTTAGTGCTGCCAGGCACACAGTTCGTACTGCCAGGCAAAGTTGGTGCTGCCAGGCATAAAGTTAGTGCTGCCAGGAAAAAGTTTGTGATGCTTGTTACCGTTACTACTATTTGAGAGCATAACATATTTTCATTAATTAATTATAACCGTTGAGATATTTCCGCCAACAACTTGCTTATAAGGGTCTGTGTATTGGATAATTCTTGATCTTTCTTTTTATAATACTCTTTCTTTAAGATAAAGACTCAAGTTTATTCAGTCGGTCATCTTAAACCCAAAATGTACATCTCTATAAATCTCAATTAAATTTTCTAACCATCATATTCTCACAATCGATCATTATCCCACCCCCCACACCTCACTCAAACTTTTAACGAAATCTATGGCTATTTGAATTGTCGATAACACAAATGGTGGTGTTGGATGGAAAACAGCAAGAAATTTGAATTCCATGAGATAGTGGACTATGTTCATAAGTTTGATACATCATGCTCTCACTGTAAGTCCTACTATCTATATTTCTTATATTGAATAGTTTTGGAACACTGCTAGTTCCCAAACAGTCAATGATGAGAAGCAAATTCATGCTACTGTTGATAGCAAGGTAGTAGTAGTTACCGAAGCATCAATAAGAAGTTCCCTTCTTCTTAATGATGTTGATGGTATGCTTCCTATAAATGAAAAGCTGTTTTTTTAAACCTTGCAGTGATGGGGTATGAGGAGTGAACTTAATTAACTAACTTTTCTAAAATGCCCTCTTTTTCTCCTCATTGGAGAGTATCTGTAAATACCAGATTCATTGCCTAAAGTTCAAAATCTACAAGCTGCGAATGAGTTTTCAACTAAATATTACTTGAGCTGTTATAGTTTAGAACAATCAAAAGTTTAACTTTTCCAAACTATTTGTGTTGTATTATGGTGAGGAAAACTTGGATTTAATCCTAAAAAGTAATTTCTTATGGTATCCAAGATTTTAATGATGTTTTTGAATAATTAAGATGAGATTGGTGAACCGTTTAATGTTGTTTGTCTTAACCAGCTCACTATTCTAAAAGTTTTCTTCAAACAATGTCCAAAAAAGGACAATTTTTTGTTGGATGAATTCACCTTTGTTTTCTACTTGTTGGCATCTGCAGAAGTAGAAGGGTAACAGGTTCAGAACAGGCCCACTGATTCCCAACCACACCTTCTCCTGACTCAACCTAGTGTAGGAGCCAACCCCATGTCACAGACTATCATCTGGAACCTGCATTACCCAATAGCCCTTAGTATGACTTAGAGGGCACTAGTTGGAATGTAGGGGATTCTAGGTTCAATTATCCAATGATAGTCCGCATTCAGTGGTAACACATCTTTACAGAGCTGAAGGGTGGCTTGAAATCTAGAGGAGTTATTTTCTCTTTGCACTACTTGTTAAACAGGTGTTCTTGCTTTGAGACTTGCAAGAGATTCTCAGGCTGCAAAGATCCTTAATTGAAAAACTGATCAAAAAGCAGGGAAGAGTGCTAAACCAGTATCCACATACAGGCATGGTTATTTAAAGTGTGAAAAGGGTTATCTATGAAGGAAAAGGTTAAGGAAAGAAGGAGCATGTTCCAAACCAGGGAAGGAAAAAAAATGTCAAACCTAGGACCTACCTTGGATTGCCTTTGTATGATTCTTGATGCTGATTTAGCCATGGTATGGACATATATGGACACAGAGATTTGTGATTGAGGGGAGGCAAAGTAAAGAGACTAAGGTAAGCAATACGGGAGGAAGAATAAAGAAAAGTTATGGTTGCTTAGGTAATATAGGAGTTCGTATATTGGTTATCATTAGTACTGCAGGCAGATAGAAGTTCGTACGGTACTTAATGGGACTTCCCTACTACAACAAGTGTCTTTGGAAGATGAGATATTTTTCTGCTGTTGCTCTGGGTAATGTTAAGGGACTAGGCAAAGCTTTAAAGGAAGCAACTTTGGATGCCTTTGATGATCTTGATGCTGATGGTAGGGATTACATGGAAACAGAGGATGTTGTAAAAGAAGGGAGGCAAAGTAATGAAACTAAAGAGCTTAACAAGGGCAGTGGTGAGAAAGGAGGAAGTACTGAAGAACTAGTTAGTACTGCTGTACCTAAAACAGTTAGTAGTGCTAGGCCAGAACTTAGTACTGCTAGGCCAGATGTTGATGCTGCTAGGCAAGAAGATAGTGTTTTTTAGCCTAGAACTCCTCCTACAACAACAAGTATATTTGATGATGAAGATATCACCATGGCTCAAACTTTGATTAAGATGAAAGAAGAGAAAGCTAAGGAAAAAAGAGAGGAGTATACAATTGACCCTAAAGATATTGAAGATTCTTCAAGACCTGCAAGATCAATCCTAACCCTGAAGCCACTTCCAACAATTGACCCTAAAGACAAAGGCAAAAGTGTCTTGGAAGAACCTGAGCCTGCAAAGAAGATGACTAGAAGTGATTTTGATGCTGCTCAGATTGCAAGAGATGCAAAAATCGCCAGACATTTTTAGAAATTCAAGGTTTATATGAAAGACAGAAAAGGGTAATTGATGTTTTCAAGCCTATGGATTCAGATGATGCAATAAAAGATTCTAAAGAAGCAGTTGGTGTAAATAAGCAAAAGGTTCTTGAAGAACCTAACAGTACTAAAGTTGAAGTTAAGCAAGAAGGACATGAAGAGAGTATCAGGAAAAGACCAGGCAGAAGACTTAAGATAAAAGCAACAAAGAAGTCTAAAAGACAAAAGACTGATGCTGATCTTGAAGAGGAAGAGCAACTAAAGGCTTTTCTGAAGATAGTTCCAGATGAAGAAGGAATAATATATTATGAAGTCCTGGAGAAGAGGTTTCCAATTATTATCTAGGAATCAAAATTCTATGATTTTGACAGACATGGAGCAGAGTGCATCTACTATAGAATCTTTAGATTTAATGGAAGTTCTAGGTGGATTAAAACCTTTTCTGAAATGGTGACAAGGTTTGATAGGCTAGATCTTGTGGAGTTATATAAACTGGTGATGAAGAGATTTGAAACAACTACTCCATAAGGTGTTGATCTAGGTCTTTGGGGAGATTTAAGGACAATGTTTGATGCAAATGCAAAATATGAACTCTGGCAGAATCAAGAAAGATTGAATCTTATGAGCTAGGATTTATATGAAAATTATGGTGTTCATACCTTGATACTGGAAGATGGTACTGAGATTCATATGCTTGCAGAGAGGAAGTATCCACTCACAAAAGAAACACTTAAGAGAATGCTTTCTTTGAGGTTAGTAGCTGGGACTGCAAGTGAAGATGCTTATACTCTGCTTAGATTCATTCAAAAGCAAATTGATGAGTATGGAAGCCATGATGGAGGTGAGAAGGATCTTTAAGTGTTGGTTTTATCACCACACAACAAAGGGTCATCAGTTCACCATGTCTAACAGACATTAAGAACTGGCTAGTCCAGAGCAAATGACTTCTGGTAAAGACTTCTTAAATCCGTTAATGGCTGATAGTTTGTGTAACACCCCCAAAATGGGTCGCAGCGGAATAAGGATATCCAGGGCGTGTTACTTCTCAGATCAATAACATTAAAAAAGATATATATAAGAACGACAAAAAGAAAGCCGTTTAAAAATGATACATTGGATTTAATAAAAGACTTGTTACACAAAGCATGCAGCTTTACTTGTTCAGGATTTGATATTACAAAGATTGACAATACATGTCCCAAAATATATTACATCTAAATCTTTAGCGTGATAATCAAAAATATATTGACCAACTGAAAACATTGCTTTAAAACGTCAACAAAATTATTGGTGAATTCATAGGTTAGCAAAATATAATATGCAGGACCGCAAGACTTTTCCCGTGATAGCAGTTGTTTGGGATACACCTCCTAGTGTTCAAGAAACTCAAACAAAATAAACCTGAAGGTTAACATTGAACATCATGTTAGGGAGATTGTTGGGTTTCAGAAGTTTCTAACAACTTAGTGCTTACTAACTTATACAAGTTACTATTATAAAGAGTTGGATATCCAAATGCAACGGATCTTGGTAAATACATCTCAAATCCGTTGATAGTTGATAGTTTACTCAAAACTATATGGTTATCAATGCACCATGTTATTGCAATGAAGCATTGGCTATTCCAGATCAAATGGCTACTGGTAAAGAAATATCAAATCCATTTATGGCTGGTAGTTTACCAAAAACTACAAGGCCAACTTAGTTTGGAAATGGGTTGTGGTTGGCTGAGTTGCTGAAATTATGCGTTATGAATACAAAGACTAGAAGATAAAGAATTTCAAGTTTACAGATTACAGTAACAAAAAGAGTTCAAGGTTCATCAAGGAGCAGATAAAATTAGCAGTTTGTTTGGGATACATCCTCCTATGTCAAGAAACTCAAACTAAATAAACAAGAAGTTTAACACTGAACATCATGTGATAGGAGATGTTGGTGTTTTCAGAAGTAATCTACAACGAAGTGCTACTACGTATAAAAGTTACTATTGCTAGTTCTACTTAGTCTGCTGGTTAAGAATGCTAAAATTCAAGAACAATAGACTATGTATTTATATTTTTAGTTTATAAATAGTAGTACTTTGCCAGTATAATGTTAGTACAGTATTAAAGTTTGTATTTAGTAGTAAGTTAGTACTTGCTAGCATATATAGGCAGTGTATCAAAGTCCTGGAAGTGTATGATAGACTCTTCATCCTTCGTCTTTACGTACGGTGTTCGTAAGTCAAAGAACGATTTTTTTAACTATACTAAGGGTTTTCAAGGTTTTATGTTATCTATTGATGAAACTTTAATCCACATCCCTGTAGATACAGACCTAAATCTTTCAAATCATAAACTTCTCACGAGCTTTGGTGTTTTTCATTTGGTAATAATTTATTGGCTACTCTTTGGAACCCGTCAGTTAAAAAATCTATTAGGATTTTTGTTCTTGTTTTTAATAATATCCTAGTTTGTCACAAAATCCTTTTAGGCTTTGGTGTTTCTCCCGATACTTTAGACCCAACCACTGTAAAGATTTCATACCCGGTTTCTGGACAAGGTAATTGGTATGTTTCTTTTTTTACAATGAGCTCTGAAACATGGGACCAAGTTGCCAATAATCGTTTGCCACGAGAATCAATTAGATTCAAACGGTCAAGTCAAGTAGTTGTTGGTGGCTTAATTTATTGGCTTGGTCATGAAAGGTCTGTTTCCAATAGTGGTGTTTTTAACAAGAAAACGCTACTAGTTTCATTTGATATGAATACCCACCAGTTTGAAGTCCTTGACATACCAGACATCATAATACGACCGTTAGGATTCCCGTTAACTATTACCAATATGTGAAACTCTCTCTTACTATCTGGAAATGTAATATTTCCACCTTATAACTTTATTTTTGTCGGTCAACTGTTATCTATTCACGACGGTAGTATAACATCGTTTACTGTCATTTACACCATTCCCTCCCCTTATTTTATGAAGTTGCTGGGTTTTAATAACCAAGACGAACCTATAGTGGAAGCTGCTACGTGCCACTGCAGTGGTCATTCGGTACAAGTGTACAATCCAGAATCAGATTCGTTTAATAATGTTACACAAATCATAGGAAATGCTGGTTCCTTCTACGTTGGTCCGTATAAAGAATCGATTATTCTTGCTACTTACCCAGATCATTCATATTATTATGTAGGCTAATCAGTGTGTTTTGTGAAGCGGATAAAGAAGAAGTGTGTTAAGGATGTGGTGATTGTTTACAGTCCTGGATATTTTGTAGTAAACTGATTATGTAACCGTCCTTCGAAACTTGTTACGTTTGATGTCCTTTTGTATAGTGTTTTGTTTAGACTTGTTGTACTTATGTGTTTCCAACTGTAAGTTTAACTTTCTTATTTTGGTTATTATGTAAGCACTTATTTACGTATAATTATTTGTATTACTTGTTTGAAGCATGATTACAAAACAATATACATGTGATACTACTATAGACCTAAGAGATACAATTACGGTTGGATGGATTGGGCTCTTTTTTGTTTGTCAAATGGGCCAGTGAGTAAAATTTGGCAAAAAAACCCATGATGCAGACAAACTCCCTGCTGCCTAATGTAAGTCAAAGTTGTATGGGGAGACTTTTAGTTGGTGATTGTATTTATGTCAAACTTTAAGACGTTGGCCTAATTCGTACTTGATTAGTTATGATATACATCTAAGTCATTGCATTTGGCCATTACATACCATCTACATCAAATGAGTTCTGAAAAATTCAAACTGATTTTGTTATTTAAAGAAATACATTATGGGGTGTTACTCCCAACTGATGTTAACTACAGGAATCTAGTTCGTTATGTGAAGAAGAAGTTCAAGGTTGATGATAACAAAAAAATACAGTTATCTTACAACGTCGGTAGTAGCACACTCAACTTATTTGACGACGATCATGTACATTATTTTGTTCATGAAGTTTGCAAAACTGTAGGTGTTAAAAAGCTAACCATCAAAGTTGAAGAAAATGCCGTTCATGTAAGTTCATCTTCAAATTCAAAACCTTTAGATATTGATCTCAATGAGTGTATGTCTCCCGACCAAGATATGGTTTGTCCAAACACACCCTACAAATTCATTGCACAATACAGATTTAATAATAAGGAAACATGCATGTATGACATAGGAATGAAATGTTTAAGTGAAGGGTATCAATTTAAAGTTGTTAGATCATGTCCAGAACGATACGCTGTAGAATGTGTGCATCCAGAATGTTACTGGTACATATTCACTCGCAAGGTGAAAGGATCCATTAAGTTTAAAGTAACAAACATTAACGACGTTCATACATGTCCTAAAACCCAATTCAATCCATACCATCGTAATGCGACAGCAAAATTGTTGGGTAAGTTAATACTTCCCAAACTCAAGGATGTTACAAGGGTATATAGACCAAAGGATATTATGTTTGATATGAATTTTGAATGGAATGTTTACGTTTCATACAAACGAGCTTGGAAGGCGAAGCAGTTAGCATTAACCGCAAATTACGGGTGTCCTATCGAATCATTTTCTGAGTTACCTATTTACTGTCATAACTTAAAGTTGGCTAATGAAGATTCTGTTACACACATCGAAACAGATGCTGAAGGACGTTTTAAGATGTGTTTCATAGCCTTCGGTTTTGCGGTAAGCATATTCTCAACTTTTTTACCATAGAATTTTAAATGTTTAGCAAGCATGTTGTACACAAAAATTGACAAACACTACTAACATTAGATTAGGTAATAAGTTCTTAAGCCTACATATTACAGTACTTAATAACATGTCTTGGTAGATCCTACAGGATTCCACCATCATATTCAATCACAAAACATAACAACATACCTTTGTTTTTCTTAAATTAAAAAGTACATACTACCAAGATAGTCATAAATCTTGGACCTGATGAACTTGACACCAATCAAACTACTCCATTAGAAATACTGCACCTGCATCTTCATTTATAAAACAATTACAAGTTATCAATGGTAACATAGACGTTTTTTGTTATGATAATTTTAAAAAATAACTTAATCCGATAAAGTTAATTAACAAACCTTAACACTTGATCCCTGACCCATTGATGCCGACACCACAGGATTTTTCAGAAAGTTAGCAGGGGCCATTGAACCAAGCACAATTTTCCTTCTTCTATCTTCCTGTTTGATTCCAACATCTACGTTCTCTTGAACAGGAGCAACAACCTCAACCATTTTGGCTTTTCCGTTAACAGTGGCTCTCTTGTAATTTGTAACAACAACCTGATGTTCCTTGGTAGGTGTAGCGGCCGGGAATTCGTCCACTTTTTCTTTCCCCTTATCACACGAGTCAATCAACGTTCTCCCTACTGCCTTCCCTTTTTTCCTTAAACCCTCCTTGATTTTCTTACTACTATTCCTTTTAAGCTTACTGCTAATTGGAGTTGAACTAGAGCAACGCAAGGTATCGTCCTTGGTAGGTGTACACTCTGGTAGTTCATACCTTATTTCCTTTCCCTTGCGACTTGTGTTACCTCCCTTTTTTTAATCCTAGTAGTAAATGGACTAGAACTATAGCAGCGCAACCCAGCATCCTCTTCTACCCAAACCATGTTTTTTAAATAAAACCTCTGTAAAGGTTGTTGCTTATGAGCAATATACAGGTGAATCTTACCATTCAGTTCAGCATCAACAAAGAAAGAATGGACATCATTGTCAGTGTGGATTAACTTCAAACCATGTTCTAGTTGTTTGTTTGGTAAACAATAAAACAAAGCCTATTTTTCTTCACTTATCTTAGACAAAATCCAATCTAGGCATGTAGGGAATATATCCCTATCACAAGTGAATGCAGAAACACTATCTACCCATTTACAACCATAGAGGAATCAAAATCGTTTCTCCCCCCGCAAAAACCCCTTTTTTATGTATTTTAAAGACAACTTCATCAATGATAGGCATATCATTTGTCATAATTAAGTCAAACACGATATTTAGGAAACATTAAACAAACAACCTATATTAGGCCACAATAAATTGAAAATCCTAATTTTAATTAAAATAATTGAAAACCCTAATTTCAATTTTAATAATTGAAAACCCTAATTCGTTTATCAAACAAAACAATAAACAACAATAAAATAACTAATTTAAGAATCCAATAATATTTAAATTTTTATTTTGACAATGAACAATTAGGGCTATTAAAGAGGTTGCAAAATCAGACATACCTTCTTGGATAGTGGACATACACATATTATTTGCCATTTTTGAAAAAAAAAAGACAAGAAACCGATTTGAGGACAAAGAGGATGTTCCAAAAAGAGAAAGATCTATGTGGGGTTATGAAAAATCGGAATTTCCAAAAGATCTGCAAGTGTAAAGTATGTAGGGTTTGGTTTGTGGTCCAACATAGTTTCACTTAAACACAATAAAGGTCCCTGTGATTGTAGGTTGCCCAGAAGCCTAACATATAAAGTTGCCCCCAAATTCAAAGTATTATCATTGCTAAATAAACACAGATACCAGACATTGATTTAACATTTAACGTTTTTTCATTGATAATTAAACATGGTTATAGAAGTTATACATACATACAATACAGCAGAAAAACCAAAAAACATAAGGGCATGAAGCCCGCCCATCATACTAAAACAACCTACCCAAAGAATAATCTAAACCAAAACATAACCCCAAAAGTACACCAAACCCCCCCCCCCTCCTTAACGAAGTATATAGCTTCCACAAGATCTCCAAAACGCCCTCCAATATTTTGCCATTGCCTGATATCCTCTTTTGCATCAACCATATGTTTGTTCAAACCCAAAAGCCTTTTGTTCTCAGCCTTAACCATATCCCTTAAACACCACACACTATCATAAAGTTCCAAGGTGAACTCCATGACTTCCATCATCTCAATCAAACCATTGAGTTGATCAATATTCATTATTGCATTCCGAATTTCACCATGGAGAAAATTAACAGAACGCTTGCATAGATATTTTTTGCAACATGATAAATTTGATGTACTTAGGTACAACTTTCTTAGATGCATTCAGAAGATGCCTTATATAATAATTTTACTATTTTTCTTGTAATAGCTCAAGAGTTTCTTATGCTATATGAGGCCGTTGATCATAATCGATGCCGCACAACCAACTTGGCAGACTCCAAATGACCTCCAAGTTGTATTGCCACTTGTGATGGGTAATAAACTCCCTGGTAGACCACAAAATAGAGATCGAATCCGATCATAAGGGGAAGGGCCGATACTTACTAGGTGTGGAAGGTGTGGTGCCATGGGTCACAATAGAATGGCTTGTAATGTTTCGTTACCTAGTGTTCAAGTAAGTATGAATTTGTGGAATTAATGTAATTGTTTAGTTAATTAACTACTAACTTTTAGTTATGTTGTAATGTACAGAACACATGTATAAGAATAGATGGCATGCAGGAATCATCTAATCTAAGAGACAGCTTCATGAATGCTTCACATGAGGAGGAAAATCATGAAGTGTATCAACAGGGAATGTATGAACCGCAACACATTTCAAATAACATGGAAGATATGTATCATCCGCAGCAGGAGAACACACCAAACTACTTCATCTATGAGCATAATCCCGAGTCATCAAATATGGCGATGTTTGGTAATTTGTCACAGTGGCTAACACCAAACAACTTCATAAACTAAGGTGGGGTGCTTTATTTATTTTGAGATTTTCAAGATGGAATCCATTAAGATGTTGCGTTTAATATTCAAATAACTATAACTTATTTAGAAACTGGGCAACTTTATTTGTTAAGACTATGTTTTAAATTTGCATTTACTACTTTCACAAGAATGCACAAAACACTAATCCTGAACACAACAAATCAACCAATTACAAAATATAGTAAATAATTTTCTTACTAATATAGATTAGGTAGCTAAGGATAAGTTCATACAACACTTGATTAATGGTAACTTTATGCACAACTTACATATTATGACAAGATATTATGCTTAATATATAATGTGTGCACAACTACCATTATATTACAAAACATGTGCTTACTCATAAGTCATTGCACCAGAATAGTTATGGTTACAAAAGATGTGGTTATACGTAAAACCAACTAAGCTAGTTATTTAGAGGCTACCAACTGTTAGTTAAACTTGTGACTTGAGTTGCAGATCATCATCAACCTCATGATCATTCAATGTAACCAAACCACCTAACCTTCCTTTACCTGCTTCAACTGAAACTCTTTTACCATGAACTTTCTTGAACCTGTTGATCTTTTTGTAGTATTGATGTTTTCTCTTTCTAGTAACCTTGACCATACTTCTACCCTTCTTCTTCTTCCACACTACCTGCAAATTTGCGCTCTTCAACACGACCTTGCCAAATTTGACGCTTTACAGAATCCAATGGTTCCAGAGTTTGCAAACATCTTTATCTCTATATCAGGTAATGAATGGCTATCGCAAACAACAGTCTTCATCTACATTACATACTGGGCCCCCACAACATCTATGGGACCATCACCAAAATCAATCCTTCATCACTAACCAAATTATCATGCTCAAGCCTAATTGCATCTAGCAAACACTGTCAGAACTATGCAAGAATTCCCCAGAAAACAGATGTTCTTCCATTTGGGAATTCAATTCCCTTTCTTCTATTTTTAAAGGGGGTATGTTTTCTTGAAAAGAGATGAACCTGCTTCTTCTTTTTCCCTTGCCTATTAAGCTCCTCAGGGGACAAAGGACTCTCCAGCATTTTTTTTGCAAAAATCCAATTTTTTTTTTTTTTCATCCAATGGTTTTGATTTTTCGGAAAACACATTACTTCATTCAGCCGCATCGCAAACTCAAGTTATTAAATAGTAAAATTCTTTGCTAATTTGGTTTTGGAAATATGGGCTTTTTATATATGTTAATTAACCCGTATTTTCACCCATTGTAATACATTTCTATTTTCTTATCAAGAAATCAAGATGCTTTCGACAATGGATAATTCACTTCTCTCTAGGCTTAGACTAGATCTCGGGTCCAAGTACTATAAAAGATACCCAAATCTCACATTCCAGTAGTGCGTTATGTACAACCTTAAATCTTGCAGAGGTTTGTAGAAAACTCATCTCTGATTACTTAGATAACTGTAAAGTTAAAACGTTGCAATGATCTTACCTTAGAGAAAGGGTGAAGATTGAAAATACCCCAGCATAGTTAACTTCAAAGATAAACATATTTCTCATGCTTTTTCGTTGGCTAGTAAACAAAATGTTAGTTAAACCAAAGTATGTAAGTACACATGTTTATACGAACTATAAATTCAACATTGTAATTATTAACAAATGCACATAAGAAACAATTATAATTTTTATACTGACAAAATTATAGCTAAATATTCGTACAATAAGTGTGAGAGATACTAAGAAAAATTTAGATCCGTAGTTGTATGAATTGTACTTGTGGAAAACATATGACAAATTTCACAACTAGCTTTGTTATTTAAAGTTGATTTTCTTAGTTTACTAGTAAATAGTAAAACTAATGGTGTTAAGACTGGGTATTTATAGTTGTGGGCTTTGGTATAGTGGTATTTACAAATGTTTGGGCTACTTTTTTGGGCTTTTTTGTAATTAATTAACATTAACAAAAAGAAATGAACGCCGTCCAATGTCGTTGTACAAAAAAACTTAAGTCATGCCCTGTGTAAAAAAGTTTGTTAGGTGATAAGTAGATTTGTTGCTTTAATAACACAAAACGCAGGTTGATTTATGTAGTATGGTATAGGGTTGTTTTCATATCTCCAAAATCATACGTTCATATCATTTTACAAAACAACCATCACTCTTAAAAAAAATGAATCAAAACACCCTTCTTCAAGAACTTCGTGAAATATCCAACTCTACAGAGATTTGCCAGATGTGGATAACTGTTATGATGGATAGTCGTGTTGGTATAGGGACATGACTATGTGAGGAGATGATGAGGTTGCTACAGTAACTCCAGGCTAGTTTGAAACACAAAGGACAGGAGACTTATTCACTGAAGCCGCGAATATATCAAGAATACAAGATGAAGAAAAGTGTGGCTTTCTTTAGAGAACAACAAGACAAGATTTGAAGTTTATTGAGAGAGACATTTTGTTCTCAAAGATTTCGGGGAATCCTCAGTTAAGGATATTTGATAAAAAACAAAGTTTGTTGTAGTTATTTGAAAAAACTTAGTTGTTCTTATTATTAACTATATTAAAATGATGATTCAAACTATGGTTACAATTTTTCCTTGTTTGGTTATATAGTTAACTGTTTATGTATTAGTCTCCTTTGTTATAATTTTGTTTATGATCTGTTATGGTTTGTCCTGAATCTTGTTTTTGCTGTTTATTTAGGTTATTTGTTTGCATTAACCTCAATTAAATCATGGGCCCTCCCTTACATTAGTTGCACTGGTATAAATGAACACACAAACACAATGTCAAATCACTACGTTCAAAATATTTATTCATATTGTAGAATTACATTTTAATTAACCACTTAGAATCAACTTTGTGCACAGAAAATAAAGTACAACCGATCTCTTCAATGATATGCCGCAAGGCACGTCAATGGTAATCTATACACGTCTATAAGGATATCGCAAATGCGGCCAGACAGTTTAATTTATAAACTATACAAACCACACAACTAGACAATCATCCATATATACAACCTTTGTTAGGAAACATTGTCCGCAAGCTTAAGAAAATAATGGTTATAACACTAGTGATTGTATACCTTTTCCATTATCAAATACTTTAGGCACTTTTATGATTAACGGGAAGGAGCATTTCTGTATGAGTTAATCATAGCATATAGTAAGTATAACGAGGACAAACCATGTCAGTGATCTCATAATCGAATCAATTTAATAAACCAACATTTAAAAAAAGAGGCAAATTGTTTCATTGCTATTATACAAATTTACCACTAACAAGTTACATCGCGCCTTAACGTAAGCATTCAACAACCAAAAGATGTACTATATACATCTTAAATCAAGACCATATTGAAGAAGCCAAAACACAAAAGATACGGGTTGACAAGTAAGATTTAACAGTGAACACTAAGCATAGCACTATGCGACTTTTTCGATTACTGATGGTTGAGTCTATAGCAATGAATGAGTGGTGTTTTTTTCAAGACCTTGGGCGTGAGTCTCATAATTGATTCTTTCAGATCTCAAGTCCATACATTTATCCTCAACTGTCAAAATCTTGAAGCGTCCTCAAGCATTTATGGATTCAGCATAGTCTAGTTGACTCATGCTTAAAAGCGTTGTGAATCTCTCTAACTATGTTGCTCTCGCCTTCATTACAATGAAATGCAATTGTTGGCAACATCTGCATTAGATAATCGCAACTGTCCTTAAAATTCTCTTTCATTAATAAATTTCTGAAACTTAACCATTATGGTCTTTCATAGGAGGGAGTTTGCAAAGTGCAAAGGAGGTATAGTGTGAGACATTGTGGGTGTTATGAGCATCTAAGTAATTGTGTAACACATAGTTTTGTTTTTTAAATAGGATGTGTTATGAAAATGTTGCTAAATGTTGGTTCGTGGAAACTAACTATATAGAGAAATAATAAGTACGGGAAATTAATTGGCCCAAATTGATATTGGTAAAACTGCCAATAGTGGGCCATTTGAAAGAAAAAGAAAATGCCAAAAATTATGAATTGTGATTAGAGTGACTGAAATGATATTGGCATGTATGGTCAACAAGTCAAAAGGTTTCTTGGCAACTCATTGTATGTTACTTTGATTATAATACCAATGCTAATTGACGAGTTGTACTTAATAACGAAAAAAAAACTTATGTGGAAAGCAAAGGAAATGGTTATGTACTTAGTTGCAAACAGGAGCTAAAGCACTTACAGGAAATGTATAATGTGTAGGTCACGCTTTGGTTATTGGTTAATAAATATTCTGAATTTATTTATAGTAAATGGAAATTATAGGGAAGTATTATAAACCATACAGACACTAAAGCAACATCATAAAACGCAAAAGCATATTGCTAGGTAGTATAATCATATTCCAATCAGTAATCAAACAAAAAAATGATATAATTAAAGTTTTAAGTATATCCTCTAAACTTTTTCCGCGAGAAACAATGACATACAATCGCGCACCACTCAATTGCTCCATACGTGTCTTCGCTATCATAGTAAAGATGACCAATCACAGACTCAGTATTACTCTAGGTAGGCAAGACTACTCAATGTGATCGTTTCATAAATGGGATTAAAAACCTACTGAGCATTTAAAATGTATTCTTGTAGGTTTGTATCTTGAGGAATGTGAATAGTCCAGACAATATATGTGAGGCTTATGGTAATAATAGTGTTTTATGTACCTGATCCAACATCTCTCCATGGGGATGCCTGACTTTATCGCCGTTTGCATACAAACTCGCATAAGGATGATGTTTTGATAAGTAGTGAAACAATAAGTAACAACTAACCATGGCCTGGTTTACATTCTTACGTCTACCATGCCACATATAGTCGACCCACAAGTTTATGTGCTGTAAATGACACAAAGCAAATAAAACATTATGACTATATAAACCAAAATGTTTATTGTTATAAATTGTTTGCATTAATTTTTCTTATCTCTCGAAAAGACTATACCGCGCTTTAACTTACGCTCCACAAACCCTTTGCGCGAAGGGTCTAAGCACACTAAATTCCTAAGACGCCATGAAATTCCTAGATAAGTGTATTATCATTTGCTCCTATGGGAACATAGATTTAAGCTGCCACTGTTGACCTAATAAATCTTCTTCAATATCATTAGAACAAACCAAATTGTGTCCATTGAATGAGAACAAACGTTGAAGAAAATTCCTAGGAACATAAGATTATATTAACTGTTTAAATCAAAAGTGGGATAGAGGTAATTAGAATGTTAGGAAATTAGTTGTAGAGGAAATAGTCATACCTCAAACCCATGGTTTAACCATTTTTGTAGCAATTTCAACATACGAAGGATCTATTTTAACATTTTTTGGTTGGTATTTTTTAATTTTAATACCCAAACTTTCTTTCTCGGACTTTGCTTTGCATTGTCACAAAATGTGCATCATTCTCTTGATAGGTTGAATATTGCCCCATATATTTCTAACATGAGTTGAATTCATAAACTCATAACGCTTTCTTTTTATTAACCTATTCGCAATATCTGCAACTGCTTCTATTCTTCCAACCGCAAACTCTTCTATTTCTTCCAACCTCAACCTCTTTTCTGGTTGAATTCTTCTTTTTTCCCCTGTCTCCGTATTGAATCTTTCGTTCTTCTTCCAAACACAATTTCATTTCCACTGTCAACATAGATATTCCTATAAATATAAGTTAAACCACATATTACATATTATTGACAAGTTTATGTTAAAAAACGTAAAAGCTACAAGTTTATTTACAATTAGCTATATCTTTAGAACTGAATCATGTGGGGATCAACAAATTCTTCGAATTAAGATATTTTGGTGATCTCAACATAAGTCTCACCTCTGAGTCTGGATAAATTCACTAATTAACTGCAACTCATTGTTATATCAAATCAGGATATATAAATTTAGATTAAATATATAGGCTTGTTAAAGGGATACAATAATGTCTGTTTTTATAACTTTAACCCTTGATTTATAATTTCTTTCAAGTGGCAATAACTGCATAAGGTGGAACGTAGTAACTATTTATAACCAAAATTTTAATAACTTATAATTTGGTTAGTGATTCTATTTATAAATTTAAATACAACTAACCTGAATAAAGTCTTCGAGTTTGGAAATTCACGAACATTTAGCTCGCTCCTAAATTAGATTTCGATCCGTATGAGTTCCTAGTTTTTAATCTTGCTATGTGTCTAGCGAGTGAAACACTAAAGACTTTCTCTTAAACATTGAGCAAAGACGTTTGCGTGACTTCTTCCAACTTTGAAAGATAATAGTTGAAATACGGGGGTGGGGTGATGTTCTTTTTCTGCGAGGCTTGAGGAAAAGATGATGTACGCAAAAATAAACATTGCTGGTTATCTACCTGCGAAGATTTGATACTAGCTCTTGTCTAGGTCATGTCATATCGTATTTGTATGTGAGTCCATAATTATATTATAATAAAACAGAATTTGTTAGATATGCAACTAATAAAAAGGATTTGAAATACCATTTGATATTAGATGCTTCATATAATTGGTATATGGCTTTAACCTTTGTAAAAGGTAACAACAATCAGTTTTTGAAAATGGAATTTTTAGACCATTCCAATTGCTCTTGGTTATACTTGAGGGGCATTAAATCCACTTAACTCGATTACTTCATTCAAAAGGACTCTAAAATGCCAAAGCTTAATTAATATACCAGTATGTGAGTAGTTTAATACTTACAGCTATCTATTATGCTAATTCTTGAGATTGATGTAATATAATACATAATTAACAATATTTTAAAATTATTATTTACCTGGAAAGCAAAACAAAATCCACGTTAAACGATATATGTTAGGGACTTTATTGTGGTCGCTTCTCTTGCAACCCAAAAATAGTGCGTATCACTAGCTAACTAATACATTCTTGATTGAGTCGTAAAATGTGTCCATGCATGTCCCCATGGAAAAAAATTCAAAGCCTCAAAATGATATTGTCAACCTCTATCCTAATTCAGAGAAATAAGCCTACCGAGGATGCCAATAACTACCTCATAAGATAACTCTGCTAAATCGAATATATAAGGCAAAGGCGTATCTGAGTCTTTCGTCCACAATAGAGTTCCCAAAATCACTTTCATCCTCAATTACTCCAATAACATCCTAAATTGGTTACAACTATCCATACCTTATGCTGGAACACCTATTCGAAACTTCAAATTAACAGATGGTTCTTGAGACAAAACCTATTGTTCCATTTCTTCTATACCGGTTAATCGAGCGCTAAACTTCGGTCCTTACCAAATGCAGGGACTATGAACTTCAAACCCTAATATATCAGGGGCATATCATTTGATAATCATCGTCAACTTATGTTGTTTCTGTAGCAATATATTCTTTGAGTATGCAGGTTCATTGATCAAGTAAATACTTGTTATATCCTCAACTCATACGTCGAAAACTGTAGTCCTAAATAACATTCGTTCGCGCATCAAACATCTAACTTTTGGTATATTAACCAAATAGTAGTTTTAATTGTTACTTGTAAGGACTGGTTCTTTTGAAATCTTTTTCCTGATAATTACAATTTAATATAGAAAACATTCAAGATCCTTCTTCTACTCAATAATGAAGTTCAACAATAAATAACCATACACCATTACTTAATGGCAGTAATATCACAATGCTGTTTGCTATTTTTAGTCCTAACAAACACCCTTAACAAATTATATAACGTTTTATAACAACAATGACTAACTATGTATGTAAGGACCAGGTAAATCTTTTTTCATAGACCCTAATTTTAAAATAGTAATGGCGATTGTTATTTAATGGCTATAACTCAAATAAAATAATAACTAATCTGATGTTAACAATAAAAATATATAAAGATAAAAATAACATATCGTACTTACCCTCTTGAATACCACATTCTTTCGACTCCAAATTGATAAGAACTACAATGTTGGAGATCAGATTATGAAGGAGTTGATTGAAGAATGGGTGAGTAGTGGAGAGAGCGGGATAGATGAGGAGTATTTCTTTCTTGTATCAATATGCTGTGTTTATACACACTACTATATTATTCAAGTAATTAAAATCCAATAAAATTGAAAAATCATATATATTATTTAAAAACTCTTCAATCCGTACATAGTTGCCCAAAAAAAATATTAATTGGTCTTGCCATTATGTCACAAGTTGCCACTATACTATGTTTTCAACATAATATTTAATGGGGGTTTATTTCTAAATTACTTAAAAAAACCAGTTGCCCAAAGTACAGTATGTCCCAAATGTAAACTGTTGCCCAATAATAAAAAATGTAATTAATACCTAACATACCTTACACCATCCTAGATCATCATGGTTAAATTTTTATAAAGTTTGCTCATGTTGCAAGTTGCGTCTGTATTAATTTGAGAGAAAAGACAAATTTTAAAAAGGTTGTAAGAGGCATTTTCAATATGGTTTTGGACTTTTTTAAGAATTCTATTTTATTTTATTACTTTATAGTTGATGATTTAAAAAATTAACCAAAAATATGGTCAAACCAGTCAATTGTTTTGTGAAAAAGGTTAAACAAATATTATATCAACAATGATTACTAAAATACATAGAGAAAAGGACTTTTAGACCTATTCTAAAACCTGATTTAATAATTGATAAACAAAAGCATATACTACATATCGGATACAAGAGAAAAAGAATATCTGACAAGCAGTTTTTGAAAACAATATATGATAATGCATACGCAGAAACATTACTATTTAGATGCATAGTTACGTCCCATTGAGTATCCAAACCTATAATTGTTCACCAATTTTCAACTATCCTTCAGCCTCATGACCTTACATTATATGATGTGTTTGCGCAAAGCTTTAAATTTATAAATACTGAAAATACCGATTTGTTATGGGAAACACACTGTGGTAATAGTATTTACCTACACGTATGGTAGTATAGGTTGTCTCTTCAAGGAATTCAATCAAAATTCAACAAAGATATTCGTTCTTCTGAGACAAGGTCCCTTCTAATGGTAATGAACGAAGTTTTACTACCTTCATTCTTGTATAGAGCTGTCAACAATCTTCTTATATAGATATCATCGATGACATTGATATGAAAACAGGTTTCATCATTTTATATAGGCGTGTTTTATAAGTTAGTTGTTTCATTGCAGAATCGTTTTTGAAAATCATTCGTTCTGTTCTCAACTTCAAGGATTGAGTAGTTTTCCTTTTTAACTCGAGATTATTGATCAATGGGTGAAAGAATCAGGGTAGTAAACCAAAATTGAGGGGAACTTTACTATCTTCTTCCATTGCGAGTATAAGAAAACCTTTTATTATTCTCATTTATTTTGTGGCTAATCTTACGCTCTCATTTTGGTAGGTTTAAGACCCTTATCGAGAGATAATTTTAGCATTATACGCAGAATATTGGATAAGGTTAATGAAGATACCCCAAAGGTCGGTCTAAGGCATTAATAGGAAGAACCGTTTTGTTGAAATTACATGGGATAAGAAAACTTCTATGGGGTCTCGAGTTTGGTTGGAACTATAGTTTTGGATCCATTGCTGATCTTTCATCGGCTTAGAAAGGACAGAGATTTGGTCGATCTTATGTTGTTACTTATGAGTGCCTTGATTAAATTTTCTATTATAATTAGGCAATTCGGTCTAAGACTTCAGAATAAGAATGTTCTATTGATTCAAACTGCAAGGATTACATTGAGAATTTTTCTGTAATTGAGCTTCCATTTTCTCTTTCCTTGTTGAACGTTTGAGGATAAAGAATTTTTGGTCTTTATATGGTCTTGGGTAATGCGAGTTTGCCTTGACTGGTTTGGATTTTGAGGTTTTTGGATGTACGGTTTGGGGTTCTTCGTATTTATCATCGCTATCGCTGTTGATATGGAGTTTCTCAAAATGTTTGGGTTTGATCATTGGGTTATGCGTGAGAGTTTGCCCGGATTTACCACTCTGCTTGTGAGTATATGGCTTTCACATGCTAAAGATTGCGAGATTGTGGTGGTTAGTAGGCTTGGAATTGTGTCCTTTGGGGTTTGGTTTGAGTGTACTAAGGAAGAGATCCAGATGGATTATCTCGAAGCAAGATTGCTTTTGTTAGGCAAGTACCTTTGAAGTTTCTGTTACTGTCGAACTTGGTTTATGTTTCAAGATTTTGAATTGAAGCTTTGATGATTTTTGGCATCGTTTCGAAGTTGAGATTTTGAGATCCATGAATGTTGCTTTGACATTGTGTTGGTTGATTGCTGAGATTCTCATGATATCGTTGAATTGTTTTTGATAGTATGCGTAATGGTTTATCATTCTCAGGTTATTGGATCGATTGTTAGTCTCGATTTGTATACGACTTCCTTCGGTTGATAACGACCAATCATTTATCGCGATTTTTGAGTCTCTCGATGCAGGTAATCATTTGCTTTAAAATGAGTCTTACGAATTAGTTTTGCTTGAATTTAGCTTCCTCTTGTTAACAGGACATGGGTTATATCATTTCTATCATGTATAGGTTTAGTTTTTTAGAAAGGGGTGGTTTGGAGTTCTTTTATTACTGAGCTCCCCATTTTTTAGGGTCATGATTATTCGGCTCACTAATTTTGTCAAGTATCGGAAGTTAGCTGTCTACACACTTCATCGGCAAAAGCAACGTTTTCTTAAGAGATGAATTTGGTTTTTTGTTTTTAGCCCAAGTCGAGTCTTGAGTTTAAGACCTTATCTTCAGCAAAAGCATGATAAGTGATTTGGGGTTTTAGTGAGGAAAATATCACCAGCTGCGGCATTCAATAACTTCTCTGGGTTATTTCGCTGAGACCTTGATCAGATGATTTTTAATGATAGTGATCTCTTTTGGACAAATTGTGTACATGACAGTTTCTCGAGAGCTCATTTTCCTTCTATATGAAGACCAATAAGCATTGTGTTAGAGATTTGTTTTTGTGTTGGATAGAGAAAGCGGCTCGAACTTTCTCCGAAAGGATGTCGGTCTATCTACAACAAGAGCTGGGGGAAAAAGAATCGGACTAATGAAAGCGGTCGGAGTTCATCCATATTTCGATATGTTACCTATTCATTGAGTTCTTCCAACATGTTTTTTGTTTCCACGCTAAGGGATGAGGTGGGAACTTCATTAGGGGGCGGTTTCATTTTATATACCCTCGTTAAGGAAGGGGGTTGGGTGTCTTTTGGGGTTATGTCTTTTGGTTAGATTGTCTTTTGGGTAGGTTGTCTTTAGATGAAGGTGGGCTTCATGCCCTTATGTATTTTATTTTGGTTGATGTATGTATGTATGTATCAAACCTTCTAAACCATGTTTAATTATCAGTGAAAAAAAATGGTAAATCAATGTCGGGTATCTGTGTTTATTTAGCAATGATAGTACTTTGAATTTGGGGGCAACTTTATATGTCAGGCTTCTGGGCAACCTAAAATCACAGGGACCTTTATTGTGTTTAAGTGAAACTATGTTGGACCACAAACAAAACCCCGCATACTTTACACTTGCAGATCTTTTGGAACATCCGATTTGTCATAACTCCACATAGATCTTTCTCTTTTTGGAACATCCTCTTTGTCCTCAAATTTGTTTCTTGTCTTTTTTTTTTATCAAAAATGGCAAATAACATGTGTATGTCCACTATCCAAGAAGGTATGTCTGATTTTACAACCTCTTTAATAGCCCTAATTATTCATTGTCAAAATATAATTTTAAATATTATTGGATTCTTAAAATAGTTATTTTATTGCTGTTTATTGTTTTGTTTCATAAACGAATTAGGGTTTTCAATTATTAAAATTGAAATTAGGGTTTTCAATTATTTTAATTAAAATTAGGATTTTCAATTTATTGTGGCCTAATATAGGTTGTTTGTTTAATGTTTCCTAAATATCGTGTTTGATTTAATTATGAAAGATGATATGCCTATCATTGATGTTGTCTTTAAAATACACAAAAAAGGGGTTTTTGAATTTGATCCTCTAATGTATGTAAATGGGGTAGTTTATAGTGTTTCTGCATTCACTTGTGATAGGGATATATTCCCTACATGCCTAGATTGGATTTTGTCTAACATAAGTGAAGAAAAATAGGCTTTGTTTTATTGTTTACCAAACAAACAACTAGAACATGGTTTGAAGTTAATCCACACTGACAATGATGTCCATTCTTTCTTTGCTGATGCTGAACTGAATGGTAAGATTCACCTGTATATTGCTCATAAGCAACAACCTTTACAGGGGTTTTATTTAAAAAACATGATTTGGGTAGAAGAGGATGCTGGGTTGCGCTGCTATAGTTCTAGTCCATTTACTACTAGGATTAAAAAATGGGAGGTAACACAAGTCGTAAGGGAAAGGAAATAAGGTATGAACTACCAGAGTGTACACCTACCAAGGACGATACCTTGCGTTGCTCTAGTTCAACTCCAATTAGCAGTAAGCTTAAAAGGAATAGTAGTAAGAAAATAAGGGAGGGTTTAAGGAAAAAAGGGAAGGCAGTAGGGAGAACGTTGATTGAATCGTGTGATAAGGGGAAAGAAAAAGTGGACGAATTCCCAGCCGTTACACCTACCAAGGAACATCAGGTTGTTGTTACAAATTACAAGAGAGCCATTGTTAACGGAAAAGCCAAAATGGTTGAGGTTGTTGCTCCTGTTCAAGAGAACGTAGATGTTGGAATCAAACATGAAGATAGAAGAAGGAAAATGTGCTTTGTTCAATGGCGCCTGCTAACTTTGTAAAAAATCCTGTGGTGTCGGCCTCAATGGGTCAGGGATCAAGTGTTAAGGTTTGTTAATTAACTTTATCGGATTTAATTTTTTAAAATTATCATAACAAAAAATGTCTATGTTACCATTGATAACTTGTAATTTTTTTTATAAATGAAGATGCATGTGCAGTATTTCTAATGGAGTAGTTTGATTGGTGTCAAGTTCATCAGGTCCAAGATTTTAACTATCTTGGTAATATGTACTTTTTAAGAAAAACAAAGCTATGTTGTTATGTTTTATGATTGAATATGATGGTGGAATCCTGTAGGATCTAGCAAGACATATTATTAAGTACTGTAATATGTAGGCTTAAGAACTTATTACCTAATCTAATGTTAGTAGTGTTTGTCAATTTTTGTGTACAACATGCTTGTTAAACATTTAAAATTCTATGGTAAAATTTATGTAGTAAATAATAATAAAAAAGTTTAGAATATGCTTACCGCAAAATCGAAGGCTATGAAACACATCTTAAAACATCCTTTAGCATCTGTTTTGATGTGTGTAATAGAATCTTCATTAGCCAACTTTAAGTTATGACAGTAAATAGGTAACTCAGAAAATGATTCGATAGGACACCCATAATTTGTGGTTAATGCTAACTGCTTCGCCTTCCAAGCTCGTTTGTATGAAACGTAAACATTCCATACCAAATTCATATTAAACATAATATCCTTTGGTCTATATACCCTTGTAACATCCTTGATTTTTGGAAGTATTAACTTACCCAACAATTTTGCTATCGCATTACGATGGTATGGATTGAATTGGGTTTTAGGACATGTATGAACGTCGTTAATGTTTGTTACTTTAAACTTAATGGATCCTTTCACCTTGCGAGTGAATATGTACCAGTAGCATTCTAGATGCACACATTCTACAGCTTATCGTTCTGGACATGATCTAACAACTTTAAATTGATACCCTTCACTTAAACATTTCATTCCTATGGCATACATGCCTGTTTATCATTAAATCTATATTGTGGAATGAATTTTTAGTGTTTGTATTTTTTTGTTTTTGTGTGGTTTCGTTGTGATCTTATTCGTGTTTCTTGGTTTGGTGTTAAAGCTTATTTTTTTTCTTTTCTCTCGTCACTTTCTTTCTTTCTTTCTCTATTCGGTTTATTTGTGGTTTAGTTTCGATCTAGAGAGGATCGAACTAGTGAGGATCGAATTAGTGAGGATCGAACTAGTGAGGATCGAACTAGTGAGGATCGAACTAGAATTTCTTGAAGGACCGAACTAGCGTTTCATTGAGGACCGAACTAGCATCTTGCTTTAGGACCGAACTAGATAGGATCGAACGAGTCTCTTTGCTCAAGGACCGAACGAGCAAATCTACAAGGACCGAACTAGATAGGACCGAACTAGTAACTTCATTGAGAACCGAACCAGTGAACCGAACTAGCAGAGGACCGAACAAGCAAATTTTATTTTTACGGTTTCTTCTTGATTTTGTAAAATCCCGCGAAAGATACAATTCTTTTCTCGGTTTAAATCAAAGATTTGTAAAATCCCGTAAACGTTAATCAATTTCAATCCACAACAACAATCACTTTACCTACTTAAGATCCGATATCCATTCACAACTTCATCAAAATGTCAAATTCAAATACCAATTTGCAAACTCAATCATCGAATGCTCTTCATAATGCTATTATGGAAGCGGGTAGCAAAGATCGTCCACCAATGTTAGCACCGGGTAATTACGTTCAGTGGAAATCCAGAATCAAGAGATACATTGACACCAAACCTAACAGTGAACTCATCCACTATAGTCTCCAAAATCCACCATACATATATCAATGGGCTGAGAAAACAGTTCCAGTTGCTGAAGGTAGTTCTGAAACAACCACAGAGAGGTATATGGAGAACTATAAGAATGTTTCACAAGACATACGAGATCAAATGAATGCTGAAGCTGAAGCCGTTCAGATCATTCTGACAGGGATAGATAACGATATCTACTCCACAGTTGATGCTTGTCCGAATGCATGTGAAATGTGGAAAGCCATTGAAAGGTTGAAACAAGGTGAATCAATTAATGTTCAAGATCTTGAAACCAATTTATATTGGGAGTTTGGAAAATTCACATCACGAGATGGTGAATCACTTGAATCGTATTACTCACGGTTTTACAAGATGATGAATGAGCTTGTCCGAAATCAGTGTAATGTTACTAATCATCAGGTCAATGTCCAGTTCTTACTTCAACTACAACCAGAATGGCAAAGGTTTGTGACACTTGTTAAGCAGAGTCAAGAGCTGAAGACTGTCTCCTATCACAAGCTTTATGACATTCTGAAGCAACACCAGAATGAAGTCAATGAGATACGAACTGAAAGACTAGCACGTACTGCTAATCCACTTGCACTTGTTGCTCAACAACAACCAGTTTACCATCCTCCAAACCATCCTACTCAAAACACTCAATATTCCTCCACCAGATCGCAACAGTCTACCAGAAACAGAGGAAAAGCAATTGTTACATCTTCTGCTCCTACTTATGATCCAGAACCTGCTACGGTTACTGAAGATGAGGAAATGTCAAAGGAAAAGGAGATTGACAAACTCATGGCTTTAATTTCTCTCTCGTTCAAGAAAATCTACAAACCTACCAACAACAACCTTCGAACTTCATCAAACACCAGTCGAAAGTCGTGTTTGCAAAAGAACACGTCATAAAAGACTGTATGACATAAGGGTGAATAAAAGACAGATGCAGACGCAAAAGAGTAAGGTTGATGCGGGTAAAGCATTGGATGCTGATTTGGTTACACAGAAAGCAGTAGACAGACTCAATAGTGCAAGATGACAACAGGCAGGTTAGGGAATGATATAGATGCTGATGAATGCTGATACAGACCCATATATTGACGAAGAGCCAATGCTGAGGTACAATTGACAGCTGAATGCAATAACTTTTGGTCTATAGGACAACAACCTACTGAGCAAACCTGAAATCATTGTTGAAGTAGGGTTGACCATATCCCGAAAACATTTCAAGCTAAAAGTCTAGGCATGATCTCACCTGATTAAACAGACAACTAAATACTCGAAAACAATCACTCGAGTCTGAAAATATTTTACTCAAAAGACTGTTGCCCAATTTTAAAAAGATTTTTCAAGAATGAAAGCACATCGCAATGCTCTCGAATTTAAATACCAAAATCAATCTTTTAAAACAGGCAACATGTTTTCAAATTTTGAAGGAAACAAGTAATAAAGCCAAGATTGAAAAGGAAATTGATTGTACTTGAAACTATGAACATCGAATTAGAACATAGTGTGGACTACATTTAACGTAAGAAAAATGAGACTTTGAAATAACATTACAAGATTTGTAGATTTCTATTAATATCACGAATCGAAGACTACAGAACAGACAACATCTTGTGCTTGCCAAAATGCTGAAAATTTTAAAAGCTCAGTTTCAGGAAAAGGTTTTTGCTATTGCTGCTTTAAAAAATGACTTAAGGAAAGTTATAAAGGAATAGTGTAGAAACTAAGTTTGATAAAACATCAGTCTTGGGGAAATCGGTGTTACCATCACTAAGAAATCAATCAGTTGTTAGACAACCGAATGCATTTAAATCTGAAAGGGCTCAAATGTCAAAACAACGGTTTGCCTCCCAAGTTTATGTGAATAATGATTTGTCAAAACCAGTCACTCAACATTATTTTGCCTAAGAAAACAGAATCCCCCTTTCAAAACCTGATCACGAGATTGCACTAGCTCAATCTAGGAAATCGTTCAAGACATTGCCAAGATTTAGTCAAATGACATGTTCATAATCACTATCTAGATAAAGCTAGGAAAAGAGACACAAGACAGAGCTAGGAACTCAAAAACTATGTGATGCCTTCTGCTAGATTCAAAGCACTGCTGATGGTATCAAACCAAAACCTAGGAGACCACCAATCAAACCTCTAGGAGTTTTGCTGTTATTTAAAGAGTACACGCGTTACACTAACGGTTTGTGCCCAAAAGCAGATCACTTCTAAGAGTTCTAGTTCTTCTCAGATTCTAACATTTGTTTGTTCTACATTCATAAGTGTGTCTTTTTTTTTAATGCAATCATGATGCTATGTATAACAAAACTCCTGAAGGAATAAACCTCATAGGTGTGTCTTTAATGCAAATCATGATGCTTGTATAACAAAACTCCTGAAGGAAGTAAATTCACGTGCTAAGATTCAATCCAATAAGACCACAAACAGTAACAAACCCGTAGATCAAAAGAGTCATACTCAGAAACCTAGTAGACAGATCTTTACAGGACATAGGTTTTCTCCTAATAAGACTTCCGCTGTGTATGAGAAAACATCTCCTAGATCTGATCTTAGGTGGAAACCCACGGGTAGAATTTTCAAATCTGTTGGTCTTAGGTGGATTCCTACAGGAAAGTTATTCGACTCTTGCACAAGCAAGGTTGACAGTGAACCCCCACATGGTTCAAATGTAGATATCCCTCATATTCATGAATGCAAACAAACTCTGGATGTAAGTGCAGGTACATCAATCAATGTTCAGAAGGAACAAAGTCTTGATTTAAGTGCAGGTACCTTATGTAATGTCAACAAGGAAAATCTCAGAGTATGGTTGCTGAAAAAGCTGATATCTCAGAAACCATTGTCAAAGTGGATTCACAGATGATGATACAGAAAAATGACGTCTGTTCACAACAGTTCAGGCCTCAAACCTCAATGTCAAATGACGTTTGAACAAAACGGTTCAAGCCTCGCACCACAATGTCAACAGAAGTTCATCAAGCAGCTGAGACAGTAACAACGTCAAATGAGCTGGATTTGCTATTCGGTCCTTTGTTCGACGAATATTTCAATGGAGAAAATCAAGTTGTTTTAAAGTCTTCCACTGTCACTACTACTGATGCATCAAATAAACGTCAACAACAACCTGATTCAACTTCATCCACTTCAACTCTAGCTACAACTGTCACTGCTAATGGAAACTTCGATTTGTAAATATTTTTATTATCTCTTTATTTTTTATTTATAAAAATTTTGAAAAAGAAAATACAAAAATATAAAACCAACAAAAAGAAAATAGAAAAATATAAAACCTAGAAAAACAAAATATAAAATCAGAAAAATTTCAAAAATACCAAAAATAATCTTCTCGACATGTCTCTTGGAATCGATAACATTTACGTACCTAGAAATGTTGATTAACATCGACAAATGAAGTTCGAGCGAGAGTTTCAAATGCTTTCAAAACATGTCATTTCTAAATTTTTCTTCATGACTTATGTACATTTCAGTGCAAGATACACAACTGTGATCGCACCGGAATGTATAAAGTGCACACAAAGCCTAATCAAACTAGAACACCTCAGTTGCATCAAGACATTAGGAAAACCTAACAACGTATGTTCTTCTCTAAGGAGTAATTCCCAATACTAGGTGTTAGCAGACACAGTTAAGTGCAAATATCTTGGACGATAGAGTCATGTTAACAATAGTCAAGGGAAGAAGCAAGAAGTTGAGACCACGTAGAAGTGTTTAACGTTTTTCAATTAATAAAACGTCTGTTAAAACCTGCGTTGTAATGACAGTATGTGGAATGCTTAGACCTCGAGTGTTAACTTTGTATGTGTTAATTGTGGAAGTGTGTGCTGAATGACATCATGATTTAGTGTGTTCTTCATTATTTAAATGCGTGAATTCTAGATAATAGACAACAAAGTGGCTGTGCCGTTAGGGACCTACAGAACCCAAGATGATGTGAACAAATTGTCAACATCCAGTAAGAAAACCCGCTGCAACAGACTCCAACTGTCAAGAAATCTAGAAAACATAATTGGAAGTTATTATGAGCAAGTTTGTAAGAATTGCAGTTGGTGGTATCTCTAAGAATACACATTCTGGTTACAAATGGAAACCTAACGTCTGAAAAAGGAAATGTTAATCCAAAAGTTTGTATGCCTCTAGGAAATGCATCTAGAACTGCCTAATATTTTGGAACAATAAGACTCATAGGTGCTCCACTGTGTCAATACTCCTTTTTGTTTTCTAATTTCTTTTGCAGCTCGTCGAGATAGTTACTATTTCATCGTGACTTGGGTGTCTCAAAGCACTATGACCGATATCTCAGCTTCTAACTAATTTTGTGGAGAATATTTCTCGGGCTACGGTTGAAGTTTTGGAATGACAAATCGCACCCAATTCATGGCTATGGGAGGATTTGGTTCAAGGAAACAGATTACCATCTAAGGGTTTATTTAGTCGAAGGGCTTTCCTTAATCACAATTTATTTCTACGTTGGTCAATTTAGTTGATGCGGATTTGGAAGTTGCTTTTCGGAAGTCTACCTGTTACATCCGTGATTTGAAGGGAAATGATCTTCTTACAGGTTCTCGTGGACGATTATGTTTCCATTTCTCTTCCAAGACGCTACTTATCACCAATCCATTTGCTTTATGGTTAAAGCAACATCTCTCTAGTTGGTTATGGAATCTGTGTCTATTCATTTAAACTTCGACAACCATCACTTGCTTTCAAAGAATAATGTTGTGAATGCCTTCCAAAGCTGAAATTCGTCAAAGATCATTGTGTTCTTCTTGTGAGGCTGGGGAAAGCCAAAAGAAAGTCTTTTACACTAAGACTACCCCGAGCTCTAAAAGACGGTTACAACTTTACACATGGAATTATGTGGTCCAATGCGTAGTAGATGCATTAATGGAAAGATATATGTTTCTTGTTCATTGTTGATGACTTCTCCCCGATATACTTGGACTCCACTTCTTGCGGTCCAATGACGAAAAACCTGGAGTTCTCATTGATTTCCTCACACTGTCCAAAGAGGATCCCTCATGCTCAAGTTGTCAACAGTTAGAACTGAAAAGGCACGGAATTTCTTAATAAATCTCTTCATGCATACTTTGCAATAGAGGGAATAAGACACGAAAGTAACTGCTCGACACCTGAACAAAACGTGCGTCGTTGTCGAATGGACGAAAACCGTACTCTGTTGAGGCTCTCGTACTATGCTAAGCGCCGCTAAAGTTCCTCTGTTTTTCTGGGCTGAAGCAATTGCAACAAGCATGTTTTACTCGAAAAATTCCGCTTCTATTATAAATTCCTCGACATGAGAAAAACACCTTATTCATATATCAATGCCCGGGGAATCCGTCAGTCAAGTTCTTTCAATCTTTGGTTCTCTATGTACAATCATCAGTGATGGTGAAAATCTTGATAAATTGAAGGAAAAAGGTAGATGAATGTATTTTTGTTGGCTATTTTACTCAGTCAAAGGTCTTACAGTATATTTAACAGAGAACAAGAATGATTGTTGAAACAATTCTTGTTAACTTTGACGAATTGCTCACTGAGTCAGATCATGTCAGTTTGACCCCGCTCCCAACATATGTACAACATATGGTACTTGAAAATGGACGGTTTAAGTCCGCCGGTCCTACAAATGTCAAGAAAATGTTCCTCAAGTTGCATGAGACAGCAACAACGTCAATGAGTGGTAATTGCTTTATAGCCCGATGTTCAGTGATTTACTCAATGGAACTCTCATGTTTGTCAAAGTCTTCGTGTGTTCATGTGTGATTATCCCGATAAACGTCAACACATAAACACAACTCACACTTCATACAGAAACAAATACGATGTTGAGATAAATGCCATTAAAACATTACATTCAACCATCCCAACTCCAACTCATAGTACACACTGTCACTGCCACTGAGAACCATTCATCTATGCAGAACCAATACAGAAAATGCACTCATTTGATGACGATGAATTTATCAACATCTTCAGTACACCGGTACAAGATCAAGGGGAGACATCGTCTTGTCATGTTGAGTCGTCAAACATGCATACTTTCTATCAACACCATCCTTCTGCACAACGTTGGACAAAAGATCATCCATTAGAACAAGTTCATTAGAAATCCTTCTCAATCAGTTTCGATCAAGTCCGTCAGCTAGTATACAGATGGCGAGATGTGTATGTTCGCACTTTCTGTGAGTCGAACGAAAGCAAAGGAACTTCAAAGATGCCATGGCTGATTCTGCATTGGACTTGAATTAATGCAGGGAAGAACTTTCATCAGTGTTGATCGACTAGTTGTATGGGATTAGTCGACAGACCACTTTGCAAAAATGTCATTAACTTAAAGTGGCTCTGGAAAAACAAACGTGATGAGGAAAATACTATCATTCGCAACAAATCTCGTCTTGTGGCTAAGGGATATGCTCAAAAGGAAGGAATTGATTTCGAAGAGTCATTTGCACCTGTTGCTCGGTTGGAGGCTGTACGACTGTTCATTGCGTATGCTGCACACAAATCATTTACAGTGTACCAAATGGACGTTAAAACAGCATTTCTTTACGGACCTCTGAAGGAAGAAGTGTACGTAAACCAACCAGATGGTTTTGTTGACCCATATCACCCTGACAAAGTTTACCGTCTCAAGAAAGCATTATATGGTCTCAAACAAGCACCAAGAGCGTGGTATGATGAACTCTCCAACTTCCTGGTATCCAACGGATTCTCAATGGTTCTATTGATCAATCTGTTCATAACTAAACAGGGAAGACCTACTGCTTAGTTTTGTGCAATTTAAGTTGATGAATAATTTTTGGTTTACGAACCCAAAATCTTTCAAAACGATTTGAAAACTATTGACACAGCAAGTTTGATTTGTCTATGATGGGGGAGCTGAAATTCTTTTTAGGAATATCTAGTTCCACCAATCCCTCGTCGGTATCTTTATAAACCAAGCTAAGTATGCTCCAAGAGATACTTAAAAAGCATTGGTATGACCTCGTGTGTTAGCTTGGTACACCAATGGCTAAAAACACCTTGATGGTGACATGGAGTGGTACTTTCGGGATTCCGACCCCAAAAGAAATATCGTAGTATGGTCGGAGCACTCATGTACTAACAGCAAGGTTAGACCAGATATTGGTGCATGGCAAAATGTTATTGTGCTCGCTATCAAGCGTTAGGGAAAAAAAAAAACAAATGTTGAAAAAAAAAAAAAAAAAAAAAAAAAACAAACAATTAAAACAAATAAATTAAAAAGACAAACAAAAAATAAAAACAAAAAAAAAAAAATATAAAAACAAAACTAAAAAAATAAATAAAAAAAAAAAAAACAAAAAAAAAAAACGACTGAGAAAACATATCACTGGGTTTTAATCGCGATTCTTTCGATACTTAAAAAAAGACTCCATCAATATGGGTCTTGGTATCCGAAGGACACCGTGTTTCGAAAACTAATGCTTTTCAGATTCGGATCACGCGGCTGTCTCGATTCACGTAGAGATCATCTGGTGGCATACAATTTCTAGGTGGTGATAAGTTAGTCAGCTCGGTCATCACAATAAGCAGGACTGGCACTTCAATGGTCTTAAGCAGAAAGACCGTGTATGTGTCATTATCTGCGTGCTGCGATAAGTCTATGTTGAGAACTCGCTCACAGATTATGGCTTTCACTTTGATAAATACCTATTGTATTGTGACTCAAAGGCAAAGCCATAGCATTTCGTGAATCAGGATCCAGCATTCCCGTATACCGACAGAAGCCACTCGATGTCAGATATCACTCTCATACAAGGTAAAGGTTGAAAGGGTATTGTTGACTGTATTCTTTGTCGGAAACTGAATACCATTAGTGACTTGGTCACGAAGCTTTATCGGAAGATTAGGTTTAAGTCTTTGATCTCGACAATCGGGGTATGTGATGTTTGACTCCAGATGAACTGGAGGTTTGGCAATTGAATCTGCTTGATCCATCAAACATCAATTATGTAAATATTTTTATTCTCGCTTTCTTTTGATTATAAAATTTTTTTTGAAAAAGAAATACAAAAATATAAAAACAATACAAAAAATAGGCAAAAAATTATAAAACCTAGATAAACAAAATACAAAATCGAAATTTCATAAATACCAAATGTATCTTCTCGCATGTACTCTTGGAAATTCGATAACATTTACGTACCATGAAATGTTTGATTAATATTGCACGGGTGTGTAAAGAAGTTCGACGAGAGAGTTTCAACTGCTTTCAGAATCATGTCATTTTAAATTTTTCTCTATGATTATGTCATTTCAGTGCATAACTCGGTCTAATTGTCAAGGGATGTGTACGCTTCAGTGAGCTTACTCTAAAATAGAAGAGTAAGTTTCTATCATGTTTTTTAATTCGTTAAACAAATATTTTCAAAAAGAAACTTTCAATGTCATAATTGTCTACAAGACAAATTGTAGGTCTTTTTTTCCATAAAAAGTGGTAGTCTTGTTAAAATTGTATTATGTGTTACACTCCCTTCTCGAATAATTTTCTGAGGGGGAGCTTTTTAAAACAAAGCCTTTTTTTAATGAGTCGGATACCATCTAATAAATGTCAATTTTATGTATCATACACATTTTGTGAAATTAATGTGGAAACTTTTATGTCAATTAAAAATATACATTGTGTTCACTAAGGCATCTCACTCCGTCTTCAACATTTTGTGGTGTCATATCAATTTTTCATTCCAATGTCAAGTTTCAATAAATATTGGTATCCCACATATACTGTTGAAGGGGAGCTGTTGGAATCTGAATTCATGCAATATCATAGTATAATTTTTCTCCCCATGGAATTTTCATGTCAATTTTTAAATCAATTGGTATTTCATAATACTAAGGTTTTATTATTTTCTAAATAAGGGGAAGAAATGTGATTAAAATATGCTATAGGACGAATGTGATCTTAAAGGACTCTAAGTGCAAACTCTTTCCTTATGTGCTAAACAAATTTCGAATCTCGGAGCACATGTGTCTAAGGGGAGTTAGTATTTGAAAATAACATTGTCAGAAATGGTTTTTATGGTTCGATCTCTATACCCAAACAACCTATTATTTCACGACGATTCTGAAGTCATAAGGTGGTTAGCTTAGGTATAAGTCCTACGATCCAATTTAAAGTTGTTTTCTATGATTATGATTGTTGTATCCATGAAGTAATACCCCAGATTATCTTCCGCTGTTATATTGTAAAAATGGAGGTGTTACAGAGCATGTCACTACATGCCAAAAGTCTGCTTCTATTTCTTTTGGCTTCCTTAGGCCCGTTTCGTTAGCTCACATGATTTAGTCAAATTAGTATACAGATTAAGTGAACCAAACAACAAAATAAGCTCAAACATTAAAAATGGACAAAGAGTGACGGACACCAACTCATTTACCTCCACTCCATCGCCAACTAAAGCGTGCCACGTAGTCATCATTGTCGGGATAGTGGGGTTTTGTTCACTTTACTTTGTCCGAAAGTCACAAGAGGGTGTGTTGTGTAATAGGCTAAATTGTGCAGAGGTTTTTTATGTAACTTTATGAAGGCCAAAAATTTATAATAAAGTACAAAATATGATGTTAGTTAAACCCTTTAACCAACATAGTAAAAAAAAACATATACAACTTAACTCAATGTAATCCTTTAAATACGAAAAAAAAGTTTAACAAAATTCTCAAACAACATAGTAAGAAAAAAACACGCCGCACCAATAAATTAGGCCCCACTATAACACGCGAATTAAATTCCAACTTGTTTCATAACAATATTACAAATATTGTTTCATTTATAAAGTTGGAAGTTCGTGTCTCATGGTTTTAATTAACCTTAATACCAATTCTTCAGTTTGATATTACACCTCATACTATACGGAGTTTTAGTATTAGGCCGGACGGTATGGGGGTAAAACTCACCCCATGAGTTTAAAAGTCGTGCATGACTTTAATTCCGGCGACAAAAGTCACGCGTGAGTTTAGATGCGAGAGGTAACTGATTCACCTTTGGTGAGTTTGTAAAATGTGATCCTTTTTTTAATGTATTTTATTTGGTTTGTGAGTGTCTGTGGGTATTTAGTGGGGTATATTTTATATAAGATGAGTATTTAATAAAATGTGAGTTTGTGGTGACCACTACGGTTAAAAGGTGAGTTGTAGTGAGTTAAGTGAGAGAAGAGAAAAAGCTGATGTGGCGCTAAGGTGGAAGGTGAGTTTTAACTTACCACTCTATCTAGCCTTATGATCAATGTAATTAAAATATAAATAATTGTTACAGTAATACTACTTATGTTTTAAAATTATTGTTCACGGAAAAAAAACACACAGTTTAAAAAAAACATAATTATAACTTTATATTTTTTCCTTTTTGCTTTAATTAATTTAAAACTTTTTAAATATTTGTAATAATAACCTCAAGTGAGCGTAATATGGTAAATTCAAACAAAATTACCCGTCTATTTTTAGAATTGGACAATTATTCTGGGACAACCGAGATGGAATAATGAGCAATAATTTTGGGACCGAGATAGTAATAATTATATTGATAAAAATGATAAAAAAAAAATCTAATTCTTTTTAAGTATATGTGGTAATTGTTAAATTTATAAATTTAAAAAAAATATGAAAATTGAAAATATTACACTCAAGTCTATAAAAATCAATATTCGCCTCTCTTTAGAAGTTTTGGATTGGATTGTAAATACTAACAATCCGAATATAACGTTATTTTGTACTTAAATCCAAAGTATAAAATAGAGCTTTCAAGTTTATGTGTATTTTTAATATTTTATAAAAATTAATCTCATTCAATGTTAACCAAAATTAGTTTCATTTTTTGCTTTTATTTGCTAATCAGAAGATTTTTTTGGAAATATAGCTTTCATATTGGTCAAATGTGGGTTTTACGGATAAAATTTTCAATTAAGCTTCGAAATACGTGTTTTACAAGGCATTTGTTCACTTGAGTAGAATAACAGGACAAAAACGATACTCAAACAAGTCTAAGTACAAGCAAAATAAATATCTCTTTATGTAGCTTTTCTAGTCAAATATAAAAAGTTTATTTATAATAAATGTTACTACGTAAATTTTATTCATTGAAAGTACTTGGTGGAGGTAATAAATACTAAAGAAACGAGTCGTTCAAACCCGTGCGATGCACCGGGCTTAATTTTGGTGAAAATCAAGGGTTTTTCTAGTCGTTTTTATTGAAACATTGAAAGTACTTGGAAAACTATATTAAGATTATTTTTTAACAACAAAGATACGTGTTGGGGTGGCTAGGGAACGGCAAAGAGGATGGGGTGGCTAGTGGGTGCTAGGCCTCCCTAACTAGCCCAATAAGCCCATAGTTATATAGCTAAAAACCCATTTGTGTTAAGAATGCGTGTAGTGGCCTCTCCTATTCTTTGTTAGCAATCGAACTGCCAGTTTCATTCTTTCAATAACTATCAAAAAGTTTTAGTCATCTAATAAGGTTTACTATATGATTTAAGTTCATTTGGATACCAAACTTAGATTGGATATCGGGAGACTCATCTCCACCATTCATCTCCATATCATCCGACGAAGGAGATTAAATCCCCAATTTACACTGCAGGGGTATCTTGGTCATTTCAGTCCACTATATAAATATATTTTTCTTTAACAAACACTCATTTAACACACACACACAAAGCGTGTTTTTTCTCTCTCTACCAACAACATATCAATCACCACCAGGAACAAATTCATTAGATCTACTCCTAACATCTAATCATCACGAGCATCAATATGAGCATCACGAACATCTAATCGATCGATCTTCGATCGATTATCTCCTTCTTCAGTTGATTAACATCAGGTTAGATTCATCAGATCAGATCTGTTTTTATTTTAGCTTATTTTATATGAATAAGCTTATTAATTTATCATCATCTGAATTTATAAGCTTATTATTTAGCTTATTTTGATCGAATCTTTTAATTATTTGTTATTAGTGATAAGCTAATTTATTTATGTTCTTTATGTGAATAAGTTTATGTACTATCATCATTTGAATTAATGTTGCTGAATTATAAGCTAGCTTGTTATCTTATTTTGATGAATTATAAGCTCTCCTATTAGCTTATTTATGTTGCTAGTGTTAATAAGCTTTATTATTAACTATTTTTTATGTTCTGAATAAGCTCTATTAGATTAATTTGTTGATATAAGCTGAATTAAGATGTATTTAGCTTATCAAGTTTTAAGTAGCTTTTGGTTAACGTGTTTGATATATCATATATGATACTTTTCATACGTATATCATATATGATATTGCTTTGTTATATGTATATGGCATGTGATTATGATATTTTATTTCTCTAAGAAATGGTTTATTTATTCTTTTATATTCATTTTATATTTTCAGAATTGAAGAACATGAATGCTTGTTCATTATGTGAAAGTGTTGATCAAAACAAGAGGAGGTGCCCTAAGAGGTTTGAAGATCAAGAACAAGTTGTGGTTCAACATTAAGTTGTTGTTCAAGAAGAAATTGTTGTTTAAAAAAGTACTCTTTTATGTTTGATTATTATATGAACAAGTGTTATAATTCTTTTTTCACTTGAATTTTGTTGTTTTTGATCTTACATGAATGTGATTCTATTATATATCATATGTGATATTCTAGGAAATCATATATGATTTTACATCAGTTTTTTTACATTTGAATTATCATATGTGATATTTGTATTTTACAATTTGGTAACAAAGTATCATATGTGATTTCTTTCATAAATCACATATGATTTAACATGATCATCAAAAGTAAAAACGCACCAAACCACATGGACCAAAAATGTACTTAACTCATTAAAAAATGAATTTGTAATAAATTTTAATTTAATATAAAGAATAAAAAAAAGAACCAGTGGTTAGTATTTTAAATGGGCCCACAGTTTAAACAAAAGTGAACAAAACCAGGCTAGATAATTGACTTTTATAGAACCCCATTTATTTGGCTACAGGTACTGTTCGTAACCCCAAATTTTGTCACCAAACATTATTTTCAACTTTAGCTCCCAACCCCACATCCGAACCCCTCAAAACAAACACACCTTTAGTTTCATTTTTGGCTTTTATTTGCCAATCAGAAGATTTTTTTGGAAATATAGCTTTCATATTGGTCAAATATGGGTTTTACGGATAAAATTTTCAATTAAGCTTCGAAATACGTGTTTTACAAGGCATTTGTTCACTTGAGTAAAATAACAGGACAAAAACGATACTCAAACAAGTACAAGCAAAATAAATATCTCTTTATGTAGCTTTTCCGTCAGATATAAAAAGTTTATTTATAATAAATGTTACTACGTAAATTTTATTCATTGTTTTCAAATTTTTTTTTTTAGAACGGCGGGATATTATTAAGAACTAGCAAAAGCTAGAAGGAAATTACATAGAAGAAATGTACATAATAGAATTTTGTAACCAATCTAACCAACTAAACTTATGTTTAGGATTTCTAGATGAAATCCATAAGAAAGATTGCGAAACAATCGAATCCCAAAGCAACGCCTTTTTTAGGGGAGAACTAGAAAAAACCAATCGATTTTGAAAGTTCCAAATAGACCATAAGAGCGTACCTCCGACCCTTTCAAGAAACGAGCGCACCTTGGGAGAAGCATGCAGAGAATCCAACCAAGAATACCACTCCGAAATGTTGGCGCAAACCAGGATGTCTAACTCCCACCATCTAGCCAATAAATCCCACAAAACTTTAGCCATCTCGCAAGAAAAGAAAGTATGATTAAAAGATTCCACATCATCTTGACAAATGGGGCATAAGACCGAACCAACGTCTATACATTTTCTATCAAGATTAACCTTGGAAGGAAGTTTATTAAGCGACAATCTCCACAAGAAAACGTTAACTTTGATGGGGACACACTTATTCCAACGAGTAGCAATTTGATCAACTACAAGAAGGCGAGAATCAACCAAATGTCTCACGGAAGCAACGGAAAAACCGGCTGGAACATCTAAGGACCATTTCCAAGAGTCATGTTGATTAGAGAGAACCACGTCTTTGAGAACGGCTTGCAAAGCTTCAAACTGAGATGATTCAACACCACCCCTCGGACACCCTCGGACACCTATTCATTGTTTTCACTTATCATTTAATTACGATATAACTCATTCATAAAGTTATTAGTGCAGGGTGTTTCATGCTTGTGATCAAGCTATGATTTGCTTGGTGGAGGTAATAAATACTAAAGAAACGAGTCGTTCAAACCCGTGCGATGCATCAGGCTTAATTTTGATGGAAATCAAGGGTTTTTCTAGTCGTTTTTATTGAAACATTAAAAGTACTTGGAATACTATATTAAAATTATTTTTTTAACAACAATGATACGTGTTGTTAATCTTTATATAATTGAACAATAAAACTTAAACAAACATGCAAAACTTACACATTTGTTTATATACGAGAAACTTATACTACTCCAGTATATATGTATACATTGACAATACATGATACAATTATTTAAAAAAGATATCAAAACTTTCAGTTGCAAATTTGATATCTACAAACATATTTGTAAAAAGATATCAAACAAATTGCCATATTCTTTTTTTATTGACACCACAAACTTTCTTTTTCTCTTCATAAGTCAAAGGTTTAAGTTACCATGCGAAGTTAAGAGTACGCAAATATATTGTTTCCATATTTACTTATAAGATTACAGTTTAAATAGATCATGTCGTACATACTTTCTTTTCCACATTCAGTTTTCCTTTCTACCATGGTGACTACTACGTACTACCTGACACCCATCCTTACTATCTCATATTTTCTTCCATAACAATTGCAGAGTGCACATCATATATCAAATCACCATATCTTTGACTTTCAAATCACCATATCAAATATAAAGTACTTTTTCAATGTGAACAATGTTTTTTCAAATAGTTATCAAATTAAACACAAAAGACAAAATATATTTGCAAAAAATTTAGAGACTAATGGAGTATGAAACTGAAAAATTATAGGCAATGAACCACAAAAATTTTCTATACTAAATTAGTAAAATTACTAATACAACAACATATAAACCAAAAACATTAATTAAATAGAACCATGTATACCAACCTACTTGTTTATTCTTTTCCATACTACATCAATCAATCTGCTTTTTTTTCTCTTTTCCATTTTTCTTTTTTTTCATGGTCTACATCAACCTAATCCCTTTTTCTTTTTCATTTTGCATTTCTCTATGGTACAACCTCTGAACCCATTCGTATACCTTCATTTCCACCATTTAAGTGGAAAAGAAGAAATAAAAACTAAATTTATGCTAATGTTTAATAAAAAGACGCAAATGTAATTGTGAGACCTTTGTTCCGGCAAGTTGGTGCCTACTCATGTCGTGGCTTTCTTCCTCTTTGTTATGCTCATGCCAGCGACATAATTGTCGTTCCAACGCTTCACATTCTTTATGAAAACCAAACACAAAGGTTTAAACATGAGTAATAAAATAACCCTAACAAAGAAAAGAAAGTAAGCAACATATTACGGATGCAAGCTATACGCACAAACTTGGCTCAGATCTGAAAGAAAAAAATACGAAAAGCATGAAAAATGGTGGCAGTGGTGTATGTTACGTTTCCTGGATAGCGGTGATGGCAGTAACGACAATAGGGTCGTTAGACAATGATAAAAGAAATAGACTCATTTTCATCTTTGGTACAACAAAGAAACCTCAAATATATGGAAGAGATCGACTAACTTGTCATGCCTTGAAATCTCTAAAACTTTTACTGTGAGCTTCCATCCGAACGCGCACCATCCCCAAGTGCTACAGCCAACAAACAAAAACTAACTAAATCATAAACTACATATTAAAGTAAACACAAATCAAGCTCAAAGTAAATATTTAAAAGAAAAATATGTACCTGAGCAAGAGTTGGAATGGATGACAGAAGATATATAGATAGAATAGTTGAATTCATTATGGTAAATAATATAAACAAGAGTTTTTTTATAGTATGTGTTTAACAGTGAATGGTGATGGCCATTTTTGTTGTGCCTTTTTATAGGTGCATGAGCATGGATAGACTCATTTAAGTAGCACTTAAATTACAAAGAGTAAGTTGCGTCCTTTGGTTTTCCAGTACAGATCCAAAGTGTTCATATGCATCCTTTGGTTTTCCAGTAGGCTATATTCTCTATGTGAATTATTCCATTTGTATCGTACAATTCTCATAGCTTGTGTTTGAAGCCTCCATATTAATGAGGAGGACTCAATGTACACCAATAGAAGCTTGGGGTACTCCTATTGAAGCCTCCAATTTAATGAGGAGGACCCAATCTTTATATATAATAGATTAGCTTCTGTTCTTTTATTCATGCTGAGATAATGGGTAAGTTAAGAAGGAAATTATGGGATGATTTAAGTGCCTATAAATCAGTTAGTAATAATAATCCATGGGTGATTCTTAGGGATCTAAATGTATGCCTTAATATTGATGACCATTCTAAAGGAATGTCACATTCTACTCAAGACATGGAAGATTTTCAGGATTGTGTTAACAATTTGAAGATTGAAGATATTAGGAGTACTGGGCTCCATTTTACATGAACTAAAAGTCTGCTTAATCTTGATTATAGTGTGTTTAAGAAGATTGATATGGTTATGGGGAGTGAAGAATTTTTTGATAAGCATAAAGGAGCTCATGTGGTTTTCTTGCCTTATGGAATTTCTGATCATAATCCTGTTGTGCTAACTATACACAAAGCTTTGAAAGCCAACAAGAAATCCTTCAGGTTTGCTAATTACATTACAGACAAGGAGGATTTTTGCCAGTTACTCAGGGAAAATTAGAAGGATGATATTGAGGGTTTTGCTATGTTTAAGCTTGTGAAAAGGTTAAAAGCTCTAAAACCTATTATGAACAATCTTAATTGGAAAAATGGCAACTTGGTTGATAAAGTTAAAAGACTAAAAAAGGATCTTGATGAGATCTAGATGAAAGTTGATAGAAATCCTCATGATAAGCTGCTGAGAGAGATGGGGGTATTATGAAAGATTATACTATTGATCTTGAGGATGAGGAGAAGTTGATGTTTCAAAGAGCTAAAGTCAACTGGTTGAATGATGGTGACAGGAATTCTGCTTTCTTTCATAAAATCATAAAAAACAGGATTAACAAGAATAGAATTGATGAAATTTGAGGTGCTGACAATGTTAGATACCATGGTGACCAAGTTCCTACTCAATTTGTTAATCATTTCAAATCCTTTCTTGGTACTCAAAATGGTAGGAAGTGTTTGGATTTGGACCCAAATATTTTCCTGAACAAGATAAATCCTCAAGATGCTTATGCTATGGTTGGGGATGTAACTAATGATGAAATCAAGGTTTAGCATTGATGATAATAAGGCCCCTGGTCCTGATGGATACACTGCAAAATTCTATAAGAAGGCTTAGCAAATTATTAGTACTGATGTCTGCAATGCAATCAAGGAATTCTTTGTGAAGGGAAAGCTTCTAGGGAATTTAATGCTACACTAATAACTTTAGTTCCTAAGGTGAGTACTCCATGTAAAGTCACTGAATTTAGGCCCATTGCTTGCTGCAATGTGGCTTACAAGTGTATAAGCAAGATCATCACCAATAGAATTAAAGGTGTCTTGGATTCTATTGTGAATAAAAACCAAAGTGCCTTCGTCCTTGAGAGACAAATTACAGATAACATTCTCCTCACCCAAGAGCTTCTAAAAGTATATGATTGTATTAAAGGCCCTTAAAGATGCTCTATGAAAATTGATATTCAAAAAGCATATGATACTGTGGATTGGAGATTTCTTGAACAAACTCTAAGAATGTTTGGTTTTCATCAGAGAATGGTCAATTGGATTATGACATGTGTTACTACTCCTTCATATTCCATTTGTGTTAATGGTGAATGGCATGGGCATTTCAAAGGAGGTAGGTGTAACACCCCCAAAATTTCAACAACGCAGCGGAATACCACTTGGGGTGCTACTTCATAGTTCATACACACAAGTTACAGAAAACGACCTCAAAAGAGACGTTTAATAAAATATCACATTCGATTTAAATAAATCAGAGTAAATTCAGGTCCCAGTAATTTCTTTTTTAACAAAAGTTACAAGAGTTTAAACATGACTCATTTGTATATTTAAAGATAAATGATTATCGAATGTGAAGAAAAACAAGCCTTTAAAGTTTTGATATATGCGCATCCAAATGCTCCTAATGCTCAGCTAGCAAAATAATAACCTGAGAAAATACATGCAAAATGTCAACAATAATGTTGGTGAATTCATAGGTTTAAGTAAAAGCAGTATTGAAATAATTTAAGAAATATTTCAGTAAGAAAAGAAGCGTTACAACATTTAAAAGTATTAGTTCCGAAATTTAAGTAGTGATTCAATAAATCAAGTATTGTTTAGTAGTGGACCACAAGAATTAGGTAAAAGTAGACTATGAAACATATCCAGTAGTCTAAAACATGTATTATTGCACTAAGCTCATGACACCGAACCTTAACATGTAATGAAATGTAATCAAACCAGTACTCGAGGTTTGTGCCCCAAAAGAAATACAGATGCTGCCAAACATCCTACGAAATACCTCAAATGTTAAATGCGTCAATGGTTATCTAGAAACCACAGCTCAGACGGGGATTGTCAATCCCGATAGATTTATCCACAACACTCGCGTTTACCCAGCTAGTAACTAACAGTTTATGATAGAAAATGAGACTTAATGGCAAAGGGTACTTAGGCAATAATATGATCTGGAATAACATACAAATGGGAAAACACTTGTGTCCAATGTAAAACAAGTAATGTGTTCAAAACTCTCAGTTTTCATATATATGAATTCAGTGATCTCAAATCATGTAGTAAGCCAATCAAGCTTTAGTAAATTCAAAGGTAAACAACCATGTATTAAAAGTCATGTATTAAAAGTCATGTAGTAAGCAAGTAAAAACTTTAGTAGAATTAGTCATGTAACGCTTAAGTAAGAGAAATCAATAAATTTGCTTAGTAAACGAGCATGTATTCTCACTCGAAAAATAGTTTATGAAAACCATTAGTAAGGAAAAGGGTGGGGCTATGAACTCACCGTAGGTAGAAGTAGTCGGACAGGAAATCAAATAAAGAGAATAAGCACCAACGAATCAACCACAACCTAAATATAAGTGGCGCGTCATTAGAAGCTTTAAATATTACCACGTAAATGCATATTGCATATAAAAAAAATATGTACATATATATTGCATATACATAACCATGTGCTTAGAATCCCAACACGCGCCTTAAAACTCTTATAATAACATCCCAAGTGTTTTTCTTTAAGCTTACGAACTATTTACCCCTCTGTTTAATTTCTATTTAGAAAAAGTTTCCACTTTTAGAAAGTTACTAATTTTTGACCTTGCTATTTTTAGAGGTGACAAAAAGTTCTAACCCGACCTATGGAGTATAATATTTATCGCCTAAACATTCTTAGGTTTATAAGACTCTTACCACTTCATATGATCTCTTTATAAATTTTTTTACTAAATTTAACTTTTATTAAGTCAAAGCCTTTTCTAGGTTGACCCTCGGTTTTTAACCAAAAATTGCCCATTTCCAGACTTCGCAAGCCTCACGAGAAAGTAAAACGGCATTTTGAACAACTTTTTAGTTTTACCCGAGACCCAAAACTCAACAGAAAAGGACGAAAATACCCCTTTCTCAGGTCTGATGTAACTATTAAAGGATATAACGGCCCAAGCCCGAATGTGGGTTGGGTCCATTAGGGTTTTTTGATTTCTAGTATGTTTCATGTAACCCTATAAATACATATTAATAATACAATACCTCTCACGGGGTTGTCATTATTTTACATGGTATAAGAGCGGGTCTAATCCTCAGACCTAGGTGGCTAAGTTGAGCCGCCTCATTATGCCACCCCGTCAAACCCTAGCCGCCACCTTTTATCATTTTTTTTAAATGTATATGCTTTGCTTTGTTTTTTTGTTTCTTTTCTTTTTGCTATTGTTGCAATGATGAAGATTAAACTCCGCTTGCTGTCGGATGTCGTCATCAAAATTTACTACTATTGCTTTGCTGCCGCTTTGTTTTGATTTTGCTGCTGTAGATGAAGATTTGTCTCCGCTTGCTGTCAAAGTTCTTCATCAACAAAACTTTTATTGTTTAATGTTTATTTAGTTTTCTCATCTAATCCGAGCTTTTTGCGATTTCGCCGCTCGGATTGCGGAGGAATATTAAAGGATATAACGGCCCAAGCCCGAATGTGGGTTGAGTCTATTAGGGTTTTATGAATTCTAGTATGTTTCATGTAACCTTATAAATACATATCAATAATACAATACCTCTCACGGGGTTTTCATTATTTACAATAACTAAAGAAATATGAAAACGTAGATTTTCTCTAAGCGGCAATTACACTTTTTAGACTTAGCAAACCTTGCAGAAAGGTAAAACGTCATTCTAAACAAGTTCTTAGTTTTAACTGATGTCCGATTCGGACCAGAAAGGGCCCAAAACGGCTCACGAAAATCACATAAGCAAATATTAAAATATAAAGTGCAGAATTTGGTTTTATTGATTTCCAAACTTTCGGAGGCCATAAAAACTTCATTTTTAAGAGTTACGGGACGTGCGACCTATCGACTCGAAGATATTAACGTCCCCTAGCATAATTTAAGTTCTAATTTCAGTTTTACAAAGTTTGACTCGGCCGAATACGGAACTCTAAGTTTCTGCACTAATTTGGGTAGCTTTAAACCCCTTCAAACTTCAATTTTAACAATGTCACAACATCACAACTTTGCCTAACTAGCCTATCCCCATCTATTATCATCACCATTAACTAACCAACATCAAATATACCTCAATATGATAAATCATGGATTTTATAAAACAAAATTATATACATGCAACATATAAAAAAAATAATTAGCCAATGTTAAGAAAAATACTTACAATAGAGTATGATCAAAAGTAAATTAACAATCAAAACCCTCTTGCCTTGATTAAACCCAAAATCAAAGAAATCTTAAAAAAAAATCAAAATCTTGAGAAAGGTCTTGAATGTTGATTAAACCTTGAAAATAATTGTGGGGATTGGTATAGTATTGATGTAGAAATAATAGGTAGTGTTTAATTGAATTTTTGGTGATGGTTGTGGTGGTTTGGGGTTGGTTCGACGACACAGAGAAGGGAAAGATGAGAAGACGGTGTTTTTTTTATGAACAAATGGGAACTGTGATTAATAAGAGGTGTTGGGCTTTTATATAAGAAAGTTTTATAAGGGGGTGTTTGGTTTATGGTTTTGTTGGAGCTCAAAACAATTATGGGGTGTTTGTTTTAAAGATTAGGAGGAGAAGTAAAATAAATAAAAGGGAGTGTTTAGTTTGGGCTTAAACCTTTATTTAAAATGTTAAAGTTGTAAAAATACCATTTTTGATGCGGTTTCGACCTGAAACACGGGAAAAGTCGAGAAATATTAAAATATGAATAAATAAGCTTCCGAAGCTAAAATATAAAATTTATCAATTTCTCAAATGCTAAAAACGGATAAATATTCCAAGCATGACTCCAATTTGACTAGGAATTTGAAATTTCTGAATCGAGTAAAAGTAAAAATAAAATTTTTACTTACGGTAAAAACAAAAATAAATTATAATAAATTTATTTACCTGAAAATACGAATTCTCACAGTCGATCCCCCTAAGGGAACTCTGGTCCCCAGAGTTCAACTGGCGGCTGCAGACGAGGTGGAGGCGAAAAGATCCTGGTACTTATTCTTGAATTGATTCTCACGCTTCATGTGAACTTTGGTCCTTGATATGAGTTCTAACGAAAATTGAATGAACAATAGTCAAAGCATCAAATATATGCAATGTGCGTGAGCGAACGAATTGAATGCGGTGAGAATCCTTAAAAGGAAGGATAAAATACATGACTCGAAGAAAAGGCCATTGGAAACAAAGAATTTAACAAGCCGTCAATTCTTGGAAGCGGTTAATGGTTCATTACTATTAGCTTATCAAGTTCGCGGCGGTCGATACACATTCAGAAAAATCCATATAATAAATTACGAGTCGAAAGAAGTTCATAGCCCAAAGAATGATTCGTACGGACGAACGCACGCTATGTCGAATACACATAAGCCCACTCATTCACAATTCGTCACTTACATAAAGAGGCGTCCCAATCCATGTAAGTAAAGAATTGTGAACTTATGGTTCGGCGGTTTATAATATCCTTATTCAAATGAAGAAGCGTCCCAATTCATTTCAATAAGATGATTATAAATCATCCTACTTAAGTATGGCCAACACAAAACAAAATATCACAACAAGATCAAATGCTACATTATGTAAAAAGGAGTGTCTCCTTGATGGCATGATTCTTCAAAATCATAAGAAGTAAGGAAGAAATAATAAAGAGGGTTATGTCATGCGTTCCAACGTCGAGTGCCAAAAGGCGGCACCAAACGATCCGAGGTGACAAGGTAAAGTAGTACTCCCATCGTCTGGAAGACTTCAAAATGATAGATTATGAAGCAATATATGCGATTCAAAAGCATAAGAATAGTGTTCAAACTCGAGGTCGAATGATAAAATAACTAGCGTAATTGACAAACTACGCCGGATTTCAACATCATAAAAAAGGAATGAAGCAAGGTCGCGTAAATGTTTCGGAGATAACCGCATCGCTCACAATATATTGAAGTAAACGAACTCATTAAGACGTACCATAGTACTATACACATATGTAAGTAATTATTATTACGTAGACGATTTCGCCTTTAGGCTTAGATTAGCACAGGCATCAAATCAAGCTCGATTGAAAAGCATCGCTAAATTATACACAACATGCAGGTAGGCGTACCCACGATCCAAATTCTAATCATACGTTAGCCATAACACCAAGGCGACACAGCGACCGTAAATAGTTAAACTCACACAAATCACTTCTATATAAATAGACGACAATCCAGAAGATGAGCATAAGAGATTAAAAGAAGGTAGCTCATATACGTACGGGTATCCTTATATGATACTAGTATTGATGTTCGAGGGAGAAAATAATAAAACATGAAGTACGCGATAATCAGAGTGGTCAATATATAACCGACCGATATAAGGCAAATAGTATGACGTCATAAGATAGACGTAGGAGGGTGAAATCATAGCTAAGTGTTATATACTCATTATTCATGTAATAGCAATAGGGATGCAAAAGAGAGTATATAAGTTACCTGGGAGCAAGCGCGCACGGATATCGGACAATGGTGAATGACTCTTAAAAGTTTTTGAAAAACGATTATAGTTTAGGTTTTGAAAACGACCTAGTTCTCTATAACCAATGCTCTGATACTACTCTGTAACACCCCCAAAATTTCAACAACGCAGCGGAATACCACTTGGGGTGCTACTTCATAGTTCATACACACAAGTTACAGAAAACGACCTCAAAATAGACGTTTAATAAAATATCACATTCGATTTAAATAAATCAGAATAAATTCAGGTCCTAATAATTTACCTTTTAACAAAAGTTACAAGAGTTTAAACATGACTCATTTGTATATTTAAAGATAAATGATTATCGAATGTGAAGAAAACCATGCCTTTAAAGTTTTGATATCCACGCATCCAAATGCTCTCAATGATGAGCTAGCAAAATAATAACCTGAGAAAATACATGCAAAATGTCAAAAATAATGTTGGTGAATTCGTAGGTTTAAGTAAAAGCAGTATTGAAATAATTCAAGAAATATTTCAGTAAGAAAAGAAGCGTTACAACATTTAAAAGTATTAGTTCCGAAATTCAAGTAGTGATTCAATAAATCAAGTATTGTTCAGTAGTGGACCACAAGAATTAGGTAACAGTAGACTACGAAACAAATTCAGTAGTCCAAAACATGTATTATTGCACTAAGCTTATGACACCGAACCTTAACATGTAATGAAATGTAATCAAACCAGTACTCGAGGTTTGTGCCCCAAAAGAAATACAGATGCTGCCAAACATCCTACAAAATACATCAAATGTTAAATGCGTCAATGGTTATCTAGAAACTACAGCCCAGACGGGGATTGTCAATCCCGATAGATCTATTCACAACACTTGCGTTTACCCAACTAGTAACTAACGGTTCAAGATAAAAAAGGGGACATAATGGCAAAGGGTACTAAGGCAATAATATGATATGGAATAGCATACAAATAGGAAAACACTTGTGTTCAATGTAAAACAAGTAATGTGTTCAAAACTCTCAGTTTTCATATATATGAATTCAGGGATCTCAAATCATGTAGTAAGCCAATCAAGCTTTAGTAAATTCATGGGTAAACAACCATGTATTAAAAGTCATGTAGTAAGCAAGTAAAAACTTTAGTAGAATTAGTCATGTAATGCTTAAGTAATAGAAATCAATAAATTTGCTTAGTAAACGAGCATGTATTCTCACCTCGAAAATAGTTTATGAAAACCATTAGAAAGGAAAAGGGTGGGGCTATAAACTCACCATAGGTAGAAATAGTCGGACAGGAAATCAAATAAAAAGAATAAGCACCAACGAATCAACCACGACCTAAATATAAGTGGCGCGTCATTAGAAGCTTTAAATATTACCACGTAAATGCATAATTGCATAAAAAAATATGTACATATATATTGCATATACATAACCATGTGCTTAGAATCCCAACACGCGCCTTGAAACTCTTATAATAACATCCCAAGTATTTTTCTTTAAGCTTACGAACTATTTACCCCTCCGTTTAATTTCTATTTAGAAAAAGTTTTTACTTTTAGAAAGTTACTAATTTTCGACCTTACTATTTTGATAAGTGACAAAAAGTTCTAACCCGACCTATAGAGTATAATATTTCTCGCCTAAACATTCTTAGGTTTATAAGACTCTTACCACTTCATATGATCTCTTTACAATTTTTTTTACTAAATTTGACTTTTATTAAGTCAAAGCTTTTTCTAGGTTGACCCTCAGTTTTAACCCAAAATTGCCCATTTTCAGACTTCGCAAGCCTCATGGGAAAGTAAAATGACATTTTGAACAACTTTTCAGTTTTACCCGAGACCCAAAAATTGACAGAAAAGGACGAAAATGCCCCTTTCTCAAGTCTGATGTAACTATTAAAGGATATAACGGCCCAAGCCCGAATGTGGGTCGGGTCCATTAGGGTTTTATGATTTCTAGTATGTTTCATGTAACCCTATAAATACATATCAATAACACAATACCTCTCACGGGGTTTTCATTATTTTACATGGTATCGGAGCGGGTCTGATCCTCAGACCTAGGTGGCTAAGTTGAGCCGCCTCTTTACGCCACCCCGTCAAACCCTAGCCGCCACCTTTTATCATTTTTTTTAAAAATGTATATGCTTTGCTTTGTTTTTTTGTTTCTTTTCTTTTTGCTATTGTTGCAATGGTGAAGATTAAACTCCGCTTGCTGTAGGATGTCATCATCAAAATTTACTACTATTGCTTTGTTGCCGCTTTGTTTTGCTTTTGCTGCTGTAGATGAAGATTTGTCTCCGCTTGCTGTCAAAGGTCTTCATCAAAAAAACTTTTATTGTTTAATGTTTATTTAGTTTTCTCATCCAATCCGAGCTTTTGCAATTTCGCCGCTCGGATTGCGGGGGAATATTAAAGGATATAACGGCCCAAGCCCGAATGTGGGTTGGGTATATTAGGGTTTTATGATTTCTAGTATGTTTCATGTAACCCTATAAATACATATCAATAATAAAATACCTCTCACGGGGTTTTCATTATTTTACAGTAACTAAAGAAATATTAAAACCCAGATTTTCTCTAAGCTTTTCGGCCTGCAATTACACTTTTTAGACTTAGCAAACTTGTAGAAAGGTAAAACGTCATTCTAAACAACTTCTTAGTTTTAACGGAAGGCCGATTCGGACCAGAAAGGGCCCAAAACGGCTCACGAAAATCATATCAGCAAGTATTAAAATATAAAGTGCAGAATTCGGTTTTATTGATTTCCAAACTTTCGGAGGCCATAAAAACTTCATTTTTAAGAGTTACGAGACGTGCGACCTATCGACTCGAAGCTATTAACGTCCCCTAACATAATTTTAGTTTTACAAAGTTTGACTCGGCCGAATACGGCACTCTAATTTTCTGTACTAACTTGGATAGCTTTAAACCCCTTCAAACTTTAATTTTTACAATGTCACAACATCACAACTTTGCCTAACTAGCCTATCCCCATCTATTATCATCACCATCAACTAACCAACATCAAATATACCTCAATATGATAAATCATGGATTCTATACACAAAATTATATACATGCAACATATAAAAAAAATTAGCCAAGAATGTTAGGAAAAATACTTACAATAGAGTAGGATCAAAGGTAAATTAACAACTCAAAGCCCTCTTTCCTTGATTAAACCCAAAATCCAAGAAATCTTTAAAAAATCAAAATCTTGATAAAGGTCTTGCATGTTGATTAAACCTTGAAAATAATTGTAGGGATTGGTATAGTATTGATGTAGGAATAATAGGTAATGTTTAATTGAATTTTTGGTGATGGTTGTGGTGGTTTGGGGTTGGTTCGACGACACAGAGAAGGGAAAGAGGAGAAGACGGTGTTTTTTTATGAACAAATGGGAACTGTGATTAATAAGAGGTGTTGGGCTTTTATATAAGAAAGTTTTATAAGGGGGTGTTTGGTTTTTGGTTTTGTTGGAGCTCAAAACAATTAAGGGGTGTTTGTTTTAAAGATTAGGAGGAGAAATAAAATAAATAAAAGGGAGTGTTTGGTTTGGGCTTAAACCTTTATTTAAAATGTTAAAGTTGTAAAAATACCATTTTTAACGCGGTTTCGACTTGAAACACTGGAAAAGTCGAGAAATATTAAAATATGAATAAATAAGCTTCCGAAGCTAAAATATGAAATTTATCGATTTCTCAAATGCTAAAAACGGATAAATATTCCAAGCACGACTCCAATTTGACTAGGAACGTGAAATTTCTAAATCGGGTAAAAGTAAAAATAAATTTTTTACTATCAGTAAAAATAAGAATAAATTATAATAAATTTATTTACCTGAAAATACGAATTCTCACAGTAGGGGCATGAGGCAAGGTGACCCTGTGTCCCCTTACTTGTTCACTATTGTAATGGAAGTTTTTAATTTGATCTTTCAGCAAAAAATAAAGGAGGAGGGGAGGGTAATTTAAATACCATCATGGTTGCAGTAGCATAAAGATCACTCATTTGTGTTTTACTGATGATCTTTTGGTCATGTGTCATGGAGATATTGGATCTGTAAAGGTTTTCAAGCAGGCTTTATGTCACACCACTAAAATCTGACGGCAGCGGAACGGTAACAATTGGGGTGCAACGTCATAGCACAACAATCAGGTAATAGGAAACGACCTTAAAAGGGGCGTTTTAAAA